>CM024755.1:113624034-113865456 GCA_014218235.1 Colocasia esculenta | reverse complement strand
CTTTAGCCCTTGGCCCCGCCTCTGTGTCGCAGCAGGGCCTGTTGCGACTGGTTCCGACCGCATTGGTGTCTGGTTCTGTTGGGATTGCGACATGGGGTATGTCGCCTTCTTGAAAGCGACATGGCCTATGTCACCTTCCCATCGCGTCGCCCCAGACGCAGTCTGACAGACGTGACAGGCGTCATTTGTGTCAGTACGGCTCTGGCGGTGTCGGGTGAACGCGACGAGATGGCTGTCGCCTTCACTTTTTCGAATTCCGATTTGACCGTTGTCACGGAATTGCGACAGGGGGTATGTCGCCTTCTTGAAGGCGACACCCCACTGTCGCCTTCTCGTTCCTGTGGCGACAGGGTGTATGTCACCTTCACAGGATCCGGGCTTAAAGCCCGGGCGCCCGAGCCCTTCCCCCTCTCTCGCGCCTCTCCTTTTCCCCTCTCTTTCTCTCGCCCTCTCGGAGCTTCCGGCGGTTTTTGGGTGCCTCCCCTGCGTTTAGGCGGCCGTGCTGAGGAGGGTGTCGCTCCTTCGTGCAGGGGTCGTGTTCGTGCCGTGCGTGCGAGGAGGAGACGTTTCAACCTACGAGAAGGCCCCAACGTTGCGTTCTTCGCGTGAGGTAGGGATGCCCGATCTTCTCCCGCCCTAAGCATGCTCCCCTTCCCCTTCGTGACGTAGTTTTTCTTGTGGTTTTGGGTTGGAGTGTGAGAACTCCATGCTCGTGTGAGTGAGGTTTCCTCCGAGCGTAGAATCCATGTTCTTGGGTATTCGAGGGTGTTTGTATGTTTAATGGCTTTCTAGCATGATAACCATGCTCCCCTCCCCCTTGTATAGTTTTTTCCTCATTTCGGGGAGGTTCCCAGAAGAAGAATGCCCAGAACCCCCGACTGGCTTGAAGGCGACACACCTTGTGTCGCCACCTGTCTGGTAAGGCGACGCATCCTGTGTCGCCTTCTGACTGGTAAAGCGACAGCATATGTCGCCTTCTTGAAGGCGACAGGGCCTATGTCCCTTCTCAGTCCAGAGGCAGGTTGTGCTTCCGCTGCTTCCGTTTTCGCTTTACTGTACCCGTGGCACCTGTGCTAGTTCCCTAGTAGGTCTCACACTAGTCGTTCGCCCCTGTGCTCGGCACTTGAGGCTTGTCCCGTGCGAGAGGTTGTTACCGTTGCCTGGGACCCCCGTCCTCGGGAGCCTGTTGAGGGAGTACTCCAGGCTACGAGTGTGCTCGAGTTGGCAGCCACCTGGGCGGACTCTGGAGCTGAGGGGTAAACGGTGGTTAGGACAGTGGCGTGTGAGTCGCTTGCAGAGCTGTCGTGGTTGGTCTGGGACGCCGAGGACAGTTTGGAGTTCTACCCGACGCAGGCCGCCAGTCCTTCTTCTCACTGCCTCGCTCCTCACGGCCCCCAGAACCGTTTGGAGAGGTCAGGCGTGGGACCGTAGTCCGGCCAGACTACGGCGGTTACTGTTGGTTGCTAGTGTCCTACCTCGCTCTGACGAGATGCGAGGCCCGGACCTAGGTCGAGGATAAGACGTCGGTGGATGCGCCTGACCGTTTGACTAGTGGTGGTGCTTTCCGTAGCTAGTGTTCTCTGTCCAGGCGGAGTCCCCTCCGTCTGTGTTTACTAGCCTGTGGTGGTCACGACGAGCAGTCGCGCGGAGTTTCCGACCGAGAGTACTTTCCGTACCGTGTTGCTTTAGCTTCGCTTCCCCGCACTTCCTTTTTGTAGGTAGAAATATACAAACTGTCGTCTTTCCTTTATTAATATTGTATTTGTTCCTCTGCCTGTTTGAGCCAGTAGGATTGGTAGTCCTACTGAGCTTCTGTTGTGAAGCTCATCCCTTGTTTTCCAGGTGAGTCTTCTTAGCAGCGGCAGGGCGCACGTCGGGCGGAGGAGACGGGGCGGTAGTCGAGGTCCCCGTAGCTAGCAGTGGTTCCCCCTCTCAGTGTACGTCATCCTCGGGGTATGCCCCTAAGGACTTGTCTCTCCCCTTTCCTTACTTGTACTAGTGTGCATGCGTTGGGACTGTACTTAGAGCGTACGCTACGTCTCGCTCTACTTTCCTGTTTCCGGTTGTACGCTTCTAGCTCAGCAGTTGACGTTTACTTCCGTTACATATCCTGTCAGATGCGTCTTATAGCCCTTCCGGGTCCCCCGGATCCGTGGGCGGCGATCGCGAAAATCAGGTCCTCGGCATGGGCCGAGGGTCGGGTTCTCGGGTCGTTACACCACCCTCACGAAGCCCAAAAATGAAGAAAACTGAACTGGCAGCAAGAACACGACAAGAACCCCGTCGCAACCAGATTGTGATAGGGAAGCTATCGCGACCAGAACACGACAAGGAACCTGTCGCAACCAGAAGGCGACAAGGAACCTGTCACGACAAGAACATGACAAGGAAGGTGTCGCCTTCAGATTTAGAACGTGACGTGTCAACCCATTGCGTTCCTCATCTGAAGGTAGGACCCTTAGGGCAGAACCACCCCAAGGTCCACACCCAATGAACCATGAAGGCAAATCACCAAACAGGAAGACAAGCCTCGTGCCAAGTTGGGGAAACCTTCCTCTAACCAACATGGACACAAGCCATCCTCGACCACGACCGAAAACGAAAGACCACAGGGCACAGAGAACGCGACGGTTACCCTGTAGTGACCAGAACACGACAGGATACACGCCGCCTTCTGACTGGTATCACAATATCCATCCTATCATGATTTCAGTCAGAAGACCAAAACCGAAAATGGGGCCATCCCATGGCCCCCCAAGCTACAATACAACCATCAATGAGGGGAGGAAGAAGAGAACACTAAAGGCATAATTGAAATGGCTGGAGGGGCACTAATGCCACCTCTCCTCGCCCACAAACTACAAGAACTAAACCACCACACAAGAGGGAGCACCACCGGCAAGCTTTCTCCCATGCTAAACAACAAGCAAACCTCGAGCACAGGGAGGATAGCCCAAAACAAGCTCCACCTCCTCAAGACAGTAAGAGAGAGCAAGAGATCCCTACAGAGAATGACGATCCAGACCCATTAGGGCCCTTCATGTCGGATTGGCCACCTCCTCCTCGCTCCATGCCACTCCAAAGCTCCACCACGAGAACACCAACACCTCCACACCCAAACCGCTTGAGAAAGGAGAGAGGAAGCTCCCACACCACGAAGAGGAGAAGGGAAGGGAGGAAGGAGAAGAAAGAAGAAGAAAGAGATGCCTACCAGCCTTAAGACCTCGGGACTGAGGTCGCGACAAGATAGGTGTCGCATTCTTAACCAGAACGCGACAAGCATCTTGTCGCCTTCTCAAAAGTTCCGACAGGTCTTCTGACAAATAGACAACCTACAGGCCACGTGACTTGCTCACATGTGCCTCAGGTGCACGCGACAACTGGCACGTCGCCTTCACACACATGAGTGCGGACACGTGGCACCAGCCACAGAAGACCATAGGAACGCGACATAGGGGCCGTTGCCTTCTCAACCAGAAGGTGACAAGGAACACGTCGCGTTCAGAACGCGATAGCCCGATCCGTCGCATTCCCAAGATCAACAGCAAGGCAACCAAAGCCCAGGATGTTACACTACTTGTCTAGTTTGCTCATAAACCTATTACATTTTAGGTAATTTGGAGCATGATTAGCATGTAACCGCACCACTGTGTGGAGAGCTTGGAAGCGACTTGGAGGAGTATTATTTTTTATTTTCAGATGTGTGAGCAAATCATGTATCATGGTTGTAAACCACTATGATCGGATCTGTGAGGAGTGTTTTTTTTTGAAATTAGTGTTTGTACAAACCATGCAATGAATGAAAGAAATAAGTTGGTGATTTGTCTAAGTGTGAATCATGGGTAGAGAAATCATATATTCATCATGTTGTGTTTCATGTGTTGAGATTGTATGATTATGCAATGGAATGAGTCAAATTCTAACGTTTAAAAGTGAATCTTGTTATGGAAAACCTTACCCTTGGAGGAAAAAAAAGCTAATTATTTTTTTGGGCCCTAGTATTGTTGTTGGGCTTTTCATTTCCATTTGATTTGAGTGTCGCGCCTGAGTGTGTCTTGAGGTGTTTAGTCAAGGTTTATGTTGAGGGATTTCATTTTAGATGATTTTTGAATTTCCATCACAATTATGACATATGAATTTTGGGGGAGTGACATTAGTGAGATATTGAATGAAGGCTTAGTTGTGTTCATTATTGAGGGCCCTTATGTTTGTGATGATATATATCTATTGCCCACTAACCAGAGGCCTTTTTGCCAACTGCTCATGTCTCAGGATATCGATTTAAACTAATATTTCCACTGTGTAATTCTCAAGACGTGATAGTTTAGTGGTATCATAGCCTAGGAAACAACCATAGGGACTTATATGTGTTAGGATTAAGAAATACCCATGAAACTTAGGTCATGAAAATTTCGTATAGTGCATGGAGACGATGGGTAGAGACTGGGAATAAACTACTTTTATGAAGTAAGTAACCATGCCCATTAACCTTTATGATATAAATAAGGACATCAATTGGTTATTGTCCTTTCTCAAGAACCTCATTGATTCCTTATCAATGGTCCGCAACCAATGGCATGCAATGCAGGAGACAGTGGCAGGAGTTACTTAAGCCCTGTAGAATGTAGTATAAGGAGCACAAGTTGGAGCTCGGAACAGAGCTAGCGATTTGCATCATAGTTTCCATAGTCTAAATCCCCCTCACTTTTCTGCATCCTCTGACCCAGACGAGGCAGAAAATTGGCTTGAGGAGATGGAGAGAGTTCTTCAAGTAATGCAGTGCACCAACTTGGAGAAGGTGCTACTAGCTACCTTCCAACTAAATAAGGATGCGAGAGCGTGGTGGAAGGCCACATAGGCTCACTTGCCTAATGTGGCAGAATTGGAATAGGAAGGGTTCCTGGGGATATTTTGGGGAAAATACTTCTCTGAAAGGGTCAAGGAGAAGGAAGCTGCAGAGTTTTCCACATTGATACAATGAGGAATGTCCATGGCTGAGTATGAATCTCAGTTCACTCATCTTGCCCACTATGCCCCACATATGGTGGGTACATAAAGGCTAAAAACAAATTGGTTCATGGATGGGCTGCGACCCATGTTTATTGAAAAGCTGGCACCGCTCAGCATCTGCACTTATGCGGAAATGGTGTAGAGAGCCCAGCTGGTAGAAGACACCATGGCAAAGGTAGAAGGCTTGAAGGGTAAGGAGGTGGCTAAGCCCGCCCTTGTAAAGAGAGGAACGACCAATACAGCAGGAACCTTCCGCAATAACAATAACAACGACAGCAACAACAACAGGCCAAATACTGGAAAAGACTATGGTATAGAAAAGAAGGTTAAAGTAGAGGGAAGACAGTTAGCGGAGAACTGTTGTTCCTATGACAAGCCTAGACACCGAGCTGAGGAATGTTGGAAGAAGCTCGAGCCTGCTTGAGATGTGTGGTGGTCGTGATCACCGCATACCCGACTGTCCCATACTGAAAGACCAGCCTGGGAGAGCACAGAATGTACCCCGACGTTAGGGACACCTTAATGCAGTTCTGGAGACAGATCTCCCTGAGGAAGGGGGCATGGTGGAAGGTACCATCTTTATTTATTCTCAACCTACTTTTCGCCCTTATTGATATTGGAGCTACATATTCTTTTATTTCATCTGCATCTGCTGCAACTCTACTAGTAGAACCAGTTCCCTTGAAGCCAAAGATCACCGTAGCCACTCCACTGGGCTCGGAATCTGAACTCACACATTATCTTCCTGCTAGTGAAACGGTAATTGGAGGACAAAACCTTCGCTGACCTTATATGCCTAGATATGAAAGGATATGATGTCAGTTTGGGAGTGGTTTGGTTGATCAAGTATGATGCGGATGATAATTGCCATAATACAAGGGTTACCTTTAAAAGACCAAATCTTCCAAAACTCCCTTTTCTTGGTATCCATTACCACACACACCTTGTCCTTATTTCTTCACTTAAAGCTTCCAAGCTGATCAACCAAGGTTGTGATGCTTTCCTAGTTTTGGTTAATGTGACTAAAAAGAAGGAATCCACTCTAGAAGAAACCCCAATAGCTAGAGACTACCCTGATGTCTTTCCAAAAGACTTACCTGGAATACCACCCAAACTGAAAGTATACTTCACAATCGAATTGCTTCATAGGGCATCCCCTGCATCCAAAGCACCATATCGCATGTTCCCTACTAAATTACGGGGGTTGAAAAGGTAGATCCAAGAATTGTTGGATCATGGTTTTATCAGGCTCAACACATCCCCATGGGGTGCGCCGGCATTGTTTATGAGAAAGAAGGATGGAACAATGAGACTATGCATTGACTATCGTCAGTTGAATCAACTGACAATAAAGAATAAATATCCACTACCACGCATCGATGAGCTGTTTGATCAGTTCTTTGGTGCACATTATTTCTCTAAGATCGATTAAGATCAGGCTATCATCAGCTAAGAATCAAGGAAGAGAACATACACAAGCCAACATTCCGGAGTAGATACGATCACTATGAGTTTATGGTTATGCCATTTGGTTTGACAAATGCTCCAGTGGCCTTTATGAAACTCATAAACAATATATATATATATATAGGCCATACTTGGACCAATTTGTAGTGGTATTCATTGATGATATTCTCATATCTCCAAGTCTAAGGAAGAGCATGAAGAACACTTGATGATTTCACTAGTGCTTAGAGATAACCAACTCTATGTAAAACTTAACAAATGTGAATTCTGGATGGAGGAAGTGTCTTTCCTTGCTCATATCATATCCAAGTAAGGTATCTCTGTAGATCTGTCTAAAGTAGAAGCAGTGAAGAATTGGGAAAAATCGACAACTGCGTCGAAAATTAAAAGCTTTCTGGGTCTGGCTAGTTACTATCGTCACTTCATTAAAGACTTTTCAAAGATAGTTGTACCATTAACCGTACTTGCTAGGAAGGAGAATCCATTCACATGGACAGCTGAATGTGAAGATAGTTTCATGTCACTAAAGGAGCATGTCACGTCCCGAGAATTATGCAGTGGATATTAGTTTGATGAATAATTTGAGTCGATATCCCGAGACGTGAACAGTCGGCAAATAAGCTTCTAGCTAGCACGCACTAAATATATAACAACATAGATCATCATAGGGCCCAAATATTGAACTCAATGGAAATTGTATTCAAATTTCATATTTGTTTCAAAGGAACTAATACAAGACTAAGACTCATTAAAAAGAAAATAACATTTTATTCCTCACTTCCTACTACACGTTCTAACACTCAAAATTAACTAACTATAGATAGACTCATATTTGGAACGCTCATCACTCAGATGCATTCCCATTCTCGACTTGCTCTTTGTCTTGAACTTCATAGTCACCTAGATTGGGTAAAAGTAGGGGATGAGCAAACTAGCCCAGCAGGATTTAGATCTCAATGTGCAGGCAATGATATAAGTGATTAACATTTTAGAACTAGGTAAGCACGATGAATGTCGTGATATGCATGTACGAATAAAACTAATTAAAACATGATACATGAACAAGCTAGAGGGAGAGTGATTGTGATAGAGCAAGAATCTAACGAGCAATATGTTGTCAAGAGTGAGGCATGTAACAAGCACTCAAGATATCATGTAAATTGCAACAAATGCAGGATGGCCATATCACACAAGCAAGCACGCAAGAATGTACGAGCACAATCAAGTAACACTAATCAGGCACATAGACACTAATGTACACCAAGAAAAGATCCATCAAGAATGTACACTAGGACATGTGTGTGTGGTTATTGTATCTATCATTCAACACGACACGCACGACTCCCAGCGCAGATGCAATGCCAGTAATCATTATACCCCATGGTTAACAGTATATTTATGACTCTCCGTCATTGGGGCTAGACTGGAGCCCTTGGACACTCGCCGTGCCTGGTCAGCATCTCACTTAAATTTTAAATTTAGATACCCACAGTCATTAATAATGGCCAATGAGAGTTTCAATAAGTAAGCATGTGTAATGTCATGTTCATGATGATGATGAGAACTAGTAATATGTAATTGAACATGATTTCATGATAGCAATGGTCAAGAGATAAATTCGGCAGCATAACGGTATGATTTATAATTTAGTTCAATCTTTACATTAATGGCTTTAGTCTAGATTGTAAATCACACTCACGAGAACATGAAGAGAAAGGAACTGCACGCTATCTCCAGGGAACTTCAATGGTACAACCAACTCGGCCTCCATGTGAGAATCCACAGAGAGCGGAGATTTACGGAGGTCTTAGAGAAAAGGTTGCTAGTCTACCGTTTCGGAATGACCGATAGAGAGCTTCCAAATCCCCTAGAAAGGGCTGCCTAGAAGTGCAAGTGTGTAGTGATGTATGCGTGTCAATTCAATCCATCAGTCTCAAACTTGCGGAAAACACTTAACATGATGGCATGCAATGAACAATGTATTTAACTACACATGGGTTTGCAATATTTTAAGATAATAATTATCATTTTAATCATGCTAGAATAATAACAAGAGTGAATCACAAGTTTCATGAATGATCAAGTCATTAAGAGAATAATTAGATTATTGTTCATGTAATTATAGTTTTTAAATGGGTTAACCACTTTTAAGCCATTAAATAACCATCATGTAATGACCAGACCAAAAACATGCAATTTACACATTAAACACCATGTTAAATAGACCTCGGGTATAGCGGTAAGTTTTGCAAAAGCAATAAGTGGTGTTTCACGTAAAATTCTGAGAACGCGACACACCCCAGTAAGGGTCGCGATGGGGTCAGGATAGAACGCGACAAGGGTAGGTACAGAATGCGACAAGCCAGTCAAATCAGGCAGAGAGATAGCGACGGGGCGCTCATCACGTTCAGAACGCGACGGGTGTGCTGTCGCGACAAGACCTCATAACGCAGCCTATCGGGCCGTCGCGTTCACAGGGTCTGCGCCTGAATCCGACAGAGAAAAGATGTTCTTGGATTGCGGTCCAGAACTGCCTTATTTTGACACAGGATGCTTCAAAAATAGAGAACAAATTGTACAGTGCGTGAAAAATTACGAAACTAGTTTTAAACCAACCTAGACATGCAAGGGTGCTTCCAGTAAATTAGAATTAGAAAACACTGATGGTTTCGACAGGCTTTGATCAAGTCTAACATGAGGTATAGAAGACTGAGAACAGTCAAATGTAAGATTTACTTTGCAAGGTATGATGTCGAAATAATTAGGGCTTTTAGGACAAAAGTATCATCATTATAATTCGACACAACGTAAAAGCCAAGTGCAACCCGAAAACGCAGTATCATTCAGAAAACCTTTTGCCATGCTTATAACTCTCTAACGGTTGACATGTAGACAAAATGTTCAACATAAAACATGACGAGAACAACTAGTAGAAAAACTTTCATGTTGTGTGTTTGCTCTAATTCGGTCTTGAATTGCATGCAACATATAATGAACGGGAAAAGCCCTGACAGTGCGCGTGTTGGGGAAAATGCTTATAATTCAAATTCTACTCATTGGAATTCGAAGAAACTAGTGGGAAATGAAATTTAACTTGATGCTCTACACATTGGTATAGAATATGTTAAGGTTTGGCCCAAGAAAACCTACCTTCTGGGTTGAAGAATTCCCATTTTTCCACAAAACCCATGTTCAGACCACTTGCAGGAGAATGCTTACTACACCCAATACACTGCATAAAAATTGGTCATTCCAGTTGGGTTAGTAAGTTGACTTGACCCTCTTTCCAGGGGTATAAGCCTTGCACAATGAGATTTAGGTTTGACCTACCTTTGGTCGACTCCAAGATGACTATGTGTGCAGGTTGCAGCAGACGCAATGGAGAAGAAGAACGTCTTGGTGTGGGTGATCTCCTGCTCCCCAGCCACCAAGAACTCCTCCACACGACCCCAACAAGATGTAAAGTCATCCCCAAGAGTTTGGTGGAGAGTATTTAAGAATCCATGGTGTTTAGGAGTCCTATTGTGACAAGGAAAGAAGAGTTGCGGTTTTGGCTTACTAGTTTCCTATTTTGAGGATTTCTTCTTCCATTAGAGTGTGTGAGGATTTAGGAAACCTCCCACCATAGTTAAGCATGAATTTGGGTTGCCAAGAAAGCATGTTCTCATCTCAATTCAACTCTAATTGCCTCTTTCTAATTTCAGCCTATTTAGGTTACGAAATTTCCATGTATTTTCTAGCTTCATTAGATTTTTGGGCCAAATGCGGTCCATTGGCCCAATTAAGATATTGGGTCATTAATATATAATGTTGGAAGTCTCTCCAACACTTTTATTTAATTTTTGGTTGCGTCGTATTTCCGTGTTAACGGTTTTTCGACTTGTTTCCTAATTTGGATAATCGGTCACAATAGCTCTTAAACCTAGCCCAATTAATTTTTATTGACCCAAATTTCTTGATGAGTCATTAGAGGATATTATTTGAAGTCCGTATATGATTTTTATTTAATTTTTCAACTCATCCAAGTACGTGTGATAATGATTTTTCGACTTATTTATGAATTCCGATAATAAGTCGCAAAACACATTAAACTTGGCTAATCTGATTTTTCATGGCACAATTTCTTTGTGGAACATTTTGTAATAATGTGTGAGGTTGATTTATAGTTTTTACAAAATTTTACAATGTGTTTTAGCACATACGATAATGCTACGTATATTTAAATACTCTAATATTATGGAAATTATTTATTTCTATTTATTTGAGTTTTTATGTAATTAAAATTTCCTGGGTGCTACAGAGCACTTAACTTCAGCACCTATACAAATGTTACTGGTAGTTGGAGGAAGCTTCGAAGTATACACAGATGCGTCAGGAATCGACCTTGGCTGTGTATTGATGCAAAATGGGAAGGTGATATGTTATGCGTCCAGATAATTGAAAAGGCACAAAGATAATTACCATGTACATGATCTGGACCTAGCAGCTATAGTCTTCACCTTGAAGATATGGTGCCATTACTTATATGTGAGAAGTTCATCATATTTTCTGAACATAAAAGTTTGAAATATCTGTTTTCTTAGCAGGAATTGAACTTGAGATAGCGGAGGTGGTTGGAGTATCTGAAAGACTTTGACTTCACTATCCAATACCAAGTAAAGCACACGCCATGGCGGATGCTCTTAGTAGGAAGTCAATGGCTACCTTATCAAGTCTCATGGTGGGAGAATGGCGATTGCTAGAAGAATTTGCCCAGCTGAATATAGATGCTGATACCAAAAGAAAGGGTGTTTAATTGCTAATGTTAGAGCACAACCCACCTTGCTTGAAGACATTCATGCACTTCAAGACAATGACCCTATGCTTGTAGAAGTAAAGGTTAATCTGGACCTGAGGCCTGCCTAGCAGAAGATGGAAGACTATTGTTCTGCGGGCGAGTCTATTTACCCAACCATGTGGAAACAAAGAAAGCAATCATAGATGAAGCTGAAAAGACATGGTGTAGCATTCACCCTGGAGCTACTAAAATGTACCAAGATTTAAAAAGAAGTTTTTAGTGGCCTAACATGAAGAGGGAAGTAGCAAAATATGTCGCCAAATGCTTACCTATCAACAAATCAAAGCAGAACTTTGTGACCTATAGGTAAACTAAAACTCCTAGAGATTCCAACATGGAAATGGGAAGGTGTAGGGATGGATTTCATCTTTGGACTGTCCAAGTCTAGAAGTGGATTTGATGGACTATGGGTGGTTGTCGACCGCTTGACCAAATCTGCTCATTTCTTACTAGTTAAGTGTAAGTGGACGATTGACATTCTAGTTGCACTGTATGTAAGGGAAATTATCAAACTACATGGGGTACCTGTGACCATTATGTCTAATAGAGACCCAAGATTTACATCCCATTTTTGGAAAGGCTTATACTATTCTTTAGGATCTAAATTGAATTTTAGCAAAGCTTTCTATCTACAGATTGGTGGTCAGACTGAAAGAACAAATCAGGTGATAGAAGACATGCTCAGAGCTTATGTTTTCGATTTTAGAGGTAGTTGGCAGGAACAATTACCTCTTGTGGAATTCGCCTACAATAATACTACCAAGCTAGTATTCAAATGGCAATATTTGAGGCACTCTATGGTAGGAGCTATTGATCTCCAATATGCTGGTATGAGTTCGGTGAAAGGCAACTGCTAGGTCTGAAGATAGTGCGAGAAAATACAGAAAAAGTGAAGATCATTAAAGAAAGAATGACAGTGGCACAATACAGGCAGAAGGCCTATACAGATACTAGAAGAAGGGATTTGGAATTTCAAGTTGGTGAACATGTGTTTCTAATGATATCTCCAAGCTGTGGAATCATAAGGTTTGGAATCAAAGGATGCTATCACCTAGATTCATTGGCACTTTCGAAATCCTCGAAAGAATAGGTGAAGTTGCATATCATTTAGCATTGCCTCCACAACTGATGGAGTGCACAGTGTGTTCCACATATCCATGCTGAAGAAGTATGTATGTGATTCTTTTCATGTCACGCCCCGACATTTAGCAGCGGAAAATAAACGTCTAGAGTGTGAGCGATACAAGTGTGCATATCACAGCTGAGTAAATAAAAGTAACGACTAAATATAACACAAGACAAAAGACAATAATATTGCCAGCCAACATAATCTTTATTCATTCCATCAACTAGTTTAAACACCTTACATAGTCAGAGCCAAACATAGGCGCAATATTGTATCTCAATACATAGGACATCAAATGAAATAACCCATCTATTACAGACTCTTCAATTATAAACTCCTTGGCTGACTAGCTATGTGGACGGGTACAGTTGAGTAGCTCATCACTCGTCCCCAGTCCCTTCATTTTCCAGTTCCTCATATTCATTAATTGAAAAGATTAAGGAAAGCAGGTGTGAGCGCACCAGCGCCCAATAGGATTACATATCATGGTGCGGGCATGCTTTACGTAGTTAACATGTTACAATGAGAATACTATCATGCAATGCTAATGACAATAACGATCATGACAAATCCAACTATCACATGTACGAGGATGGTTCAATAACAGTTCATGACAATTCTCATGTAGGATGGAATGATTATCAATGAGATAGATGACAGTACGATCACTTGACATATAGAAGAGATTCAATAGCATGTAGCATGTACAATAGATTTTCCCAAGTTGAATTCCATAGAATTCCAATGGACAATGACATGTAGGATTCAATAACGACGATATGTACAATAGATTTGGCCATGTAACATATAACAATCAATCAATCAATCATTCAATAACATTGTGGAGATTACCCAGATCAATCTTGCATTCAATTAGGTGATTGCCAGACACCTCACGGATCATATACTCTCACGATTTATAAGTATTTCGGGTGCTCCTCCCAAGACCAGACTGGGCCCTATTTGCACAGGCATAGTATTGAACCGAAGTTCCAATAGTTTCTGGTAATTCCATTCATTCATTTTATGGCCAACATGATTTCCAAGCAATGGACAATGATGAACTAATGATCATGTCAATTATGATAGAGAACAATGCAAGGGAACATGATCCAGATTAATTTCGGCACCATAACGGCTTATTCTAATCAATTCAATCTTTACATTTAATGGCTTGGTTTCAATGTTATCAAATCACTCTCACGAGAAGTAGATAAGAAAAGAAGTGCATTCTATCTTCCGAGTACTTCATTGGTACAATCAACTCGGTCTTCATGAGGGAATCCATGAAGTACGGAAAATTACGGAGGTTTTAGAGAAAAGGTCGCTAGTTTGTCAATACAGAATGACCGACAGAGAGCTTCCAATTCCCCAAGAAAGGGCTGCCTATATGTGCAATATGACGTGTAGAGCGTGTCTCAATCCACAATCCACCGATTAAAAACAAGATGAAAAGCAATTAACAAACATGCTTGACATGTATGCAATTCAATCTATCTCATGGTTGGAGTACTTTTAATATTTATCACTTTTCAATTATGGACATAACATATATCAATCACATGATCACATGGTAGATGACATTAATTCAATCATTACACTTAGAATAGATATTCAAATTCTTATGATTTCATGTAGGTTAATTACTTTTAGGCCATTGCATAACTATATGACATGATATGACCTAAGAACATGCATATGGTAGACTGAACTGCTCAATAAAATAGTCTCGGGTCGGCCTTGAAATCGTGACGAAACTAGTCAACACACTTCAAGAACCCGTACACAGACAAAACACGGTTCTGTAGCCAGTACCTAAATCACGACGTACCTACCTGTCACGTTCAAATCACGATGGGTCATGTGGTCCCCTTTACAATGGGAATCGATCACTGGATTGATTGCACAATAAGAATCATGACGGTCCAGTCTGTCGCATTCACAATGCGAGAGGCCGACATGTCGCAAAGCTCTTCGAATCACGACAGTGACCACCGACGCATTCATGCTGCTACTCTCTGAATCGCTACGGGTCGACCCGTGGTGTTCAAGAGATAGTTTTAAAAATCGAATATAAAAATAACCGAAATGTTTAGGCAGGAAACAAATCAAATCGTGACGCCAATGCTATCGCGTTCATGACAGCACTGAAAACCATGCAGTGCACAGTTTCATGCACTATGGTTGACCGGTCAAACATCAAAATGTGATGGAATGATCTGTCACCTTTTATTGAATCGCGATGTACCAGTACATCGCGTTCATGCAACATGAAACACGACATCTGGAGCGTTCTTGGACCTGCCCGAAACGCAGAAAAAATGTGACACCCTTCATGATTGACTTATAACTTGAAAACCAGTGATCTTTAGACAAAACTCTTAACATGAAAAACGATGAGGACAACTAGTAGAAGAATATTCATGTTTTGGGTTGGACCCAATTCGGCCTCAGTTTGCATGAAACACATGAAGAACACAAAATAACCCTAACAGTGCACGACTCTGGAAAACGCTTAATACGACTCACATACTCCATGAAAATTGGGGAAACTACTTGCAAATAAAACTAGACTCGATGCTCTATCCATTGGTATAGGCAACTTATATGTTCAGCCCGAGATCACCTACCTTTGGGTAGATCTAAGTCAAGTCGATGCACAAAATGCAGAAGAGGATGGATTGGGAAGAAGCTCCAGTTCTGTGCTGATCTCCTCCTCCTCTGGTGCCCTAGCTTGTTCTCCCACGACCCAACACAATGGTCAACTGTAGCAACCTGATTTTACAAAAAATTAGGATATTAAAATTTTAGTCAATTGGAAAATCAAAGAAAAGAGAATTAATTCAAACCCACTAAATGAAAAGAAGTCATGGGCTTTATTAAATGGATCACATAAAAGTTATTGGCCAAATAGGGATTTTTAAAAAGGAATAAATGCAAATATCCTAAATTCGTATCTTAAATATTGCCTAAATAGAAAGGGTAATAAAGCATTAAAATAAGTATTTTGGGTGGGAATTGGACTCCTAACCCTACCCTAATTGGTTGGCCACGATTTGGATCCCAACCTAATCCAAATAGGTGGTGGAGAGCTTGAAGGAGATAGAAATATAAAATCTCATAATTAAATAAGAATTAGAGTTCTATTAGGAATAGAACTGGATAAGCAAAAATACTCTCTAAACCCTCCATGGTTGGCGCTAACATGTTGTTGGGGCTTGTTGGACGAGGAGAGGAGGCAGAGGAGAGGAGGAATTTGGGGTTTATTGCTATTGGGTTTTGATCTTTGGCCCATTTAGCGTTGTTTTGGCCCAAATTAATTTTAGTAGTTGATTTCGCCTATTTGAGAGTTTAATCATGACTTTCATTTATTCTATTCATCATTTTTTTTATTTTCTATTTTTCTTAAATTTTAATCATTTAAATTTCCGCGGCGTTACATCCTCCCCCACTTAAGAAAATTTGGTCCTTAAATTTATACATTAACGATATAGTATCATACCTGAGAATAGTTTCTTGATGGTTTTTCTTCATTCTTTCCTCCGTTTACCAGGTAGCGATGGTAACTCCATCTCGACTCCACTGGACCTTCACCATAGGTATGGTACGTTTCCTAAGTCGTTGCAACTTCCGATCCAATAGCTTGATCGGTTTTCTCCTCATAAGTTAGGTGTTCTCGAATCTCTAGGTCCTCATGGCTAATTACATTATTGGCATTGAACAGATACTTCCTTGTCATGGATATGTGGAAGACGTTGTGTACATTAGCTAGTTGTGGCGGTAGTGCATGTCTGTAAGCCACTTGACCAACCCTTTCCAGAATTTCAAAAGGGCCGATAAATCTGGGACTCAATTTTCCCTTGATCCCAAATCTTTGGATTCCCCTTGAACGTGAGACCTTCGAGAAAACATGGTCGCCCACTTCGAATTCCAACTCTCTTCTCCTCTTGTCTGCATAACTTTTCTGCCTTGATTATGCTATCTTCAGACGTTCTCTGACAATCTAAACCTTCCTGACAGTCGCTTCAATTAAATCGGGTCCAACCCATTGGTTTTCTCCAACCTCCTCCGAACAAAGAGGTGATCTACAACTCCTGCCATATAAGGCTTCAAACGGTGCCATTTGGATGCTTGCTTGGTAGCTATTGTTACATGCAAACTCCATTAGGTACAAGTGGCCATCTCAAGAGTCCTATAAAATCTAGCACAAGAGCACAAAGCATGTTCTCCATAATTTGATTGGTCCATTCGGTTTGTCCATCCATCTAAGGATGAAAGGCAGTGCTAAACTTCAATTTGGTACCCATTGCTACTTGTAAACCCTTCCAGAAGTGTGAGGTGAATCTAGAGTCCCAATCATATATTATAGTAGATGAACCCCATGCAATCTAACTACTACTTTAACATAAAGTGCAGCCAACACATCCACTAACCATGTGCTCTTAATCGGCAAGAAATGAGCCGACTTAGTCAATCGGTCTACTATTACCCATATTGCATCCATACCACCTCTAGTCTTGGGCAAACCCATGATAAATCATTCCGATGCTATCCCACTTCCATTCAAGAATTTCTAGTGGTAGCAAATCCACTGGCCGTTCGGAAATGCTCAGCCTTAACTTTCATGCATGTTAAACAATATGCCACATGGTCGGCCACATCCCTCTTCATATTTGGCCACCAATACGACCTTTTCAAATCTGGTACATCTTTGTTGATCTAGTATAAATTGTGTACTTTGACTGATGAGTTTTATTTAACAATCTCTTTTGAGTTCCCCATGATCAGGGACACATGTTCTGCCTCAGAAATAACAATCTCCCATCAGGTGCCAGAGAGAAATCCGGTCTTTTTTCTAGATTTTCTCTAATCTCAACTAAGAAGGATCCTCACCTCTTCTCCTTGATTTCGGTCAGTAGATTAGACCGTATTTTGATATTGGAAATCATCACTTGTTTCTCCTTCTTTCCCAGGTCTAAATTTGGACTTGCAAATTGTTTGAGTATCTTCCTTTCGTCTAGCATCATACTAGTTAGCATAGCTCCTGGTTGTCTACTTAGAGCGTATGCCACTACATTGGCTTTTCCTGGGAGATATTGAACGGAAAAGTCAAAGTCTTTGCGGTACTATAACCACCTACTTTGTCTCATATTAAGCTCCTTCTGTGAGAATAAATATTTCAAACTCTTGTGGTCAGAAAAGAATTTAAATTGCTCCCCATAAATGTAGTGCCTCCATATTTTCAAGGCGAACACTACGGTTGCTAACTCCACGTCATGTACAGGGTAATTTACTTCATGGGTCTTCAATTGTCTAGAGGCATAAGCTATTACCTTTCCTTGTTGCATTAGGACATAGCCTAAACCTGTTCCGGAAGCATCTGAATAGATTTCAAATCCTCCCTCTTCTGTGGGTAGGGCGAGGACAAGAGCAGTAGTCAGACACTTTTTCAAGCTGTTAAAGCACTGTTCACATTTATTGGTCCGCACAAATGGATTTTCCTTCCGGGTCAGTTTGGTTAATGGCACTGCAATCTTTGAGAAATCCTTTATGAATCTTGTATAATACCTTGCTAATCCCAAGAAACTTTTTATCTCCGTGACACTTGTCGGTCTTTCCCATTTCAATACAGCCTCTACTTTTGATGGATCCACAGCGATACCATCTTTGGTTACCACATGCCCCAAAATGGATACCTCCTTAAGCCAGAATTCGCATTTACTTATCTTGGCGTACAATTTATTCTTCCCCAGAATTTGCAATGCAATCCTCAAGTGTTCCTCATGCTCTTCTTTTGTTTTGGAATAGATGAGTATATCATCAATGAACACTACCAAAAATTTATTAAGGTAGGGGCGATAAATACTATTCATCAGCTGCATAAAAATTGCAGGAGCATTTGTTAGTCCGAAAGGCATAACAATGAATTCATAATGCCCCTACCTACTTCAAAAGGCTATCTTGTGGATATCTTCTCCTTTGATCCTCAATTGGTGATAGCCGGATCTGAGATCTATCTTAGAGAAATATTTAGGTCGAGACAGTTGATCAAATAATTCATCAATCCTTGGCAGGGATATTTGTTGTTGATGCTTAACTAGTTCAATTGCCTGTAGTCTATACACAACCTCATCGACCCATCCTTCTTCTTGATAAAGAAAACAGGTGCACCCCATGGTGATGTGCTTGGTAGAATAAATCCTTTCTCTAGCAGTTCCATCAGTTGCTCCTTTAACTCCTTCAGTTCCACGAGGGACGTTCTATATGGTGCCCTAGTTACTGGTGCTGCTCCAGGGATCAACTCAATGGTAAAATCAACCTCTCGCTCAAGAGGGATTCCTAGAAAGTCTTCATGAATACATCAGCGTACTCGCTGACAATATGGATGTCCTCACTCTTTACTTCCTTCTTTAAGGTGACAACAGCTGCTAGAAAGGCTATACAACCTTTCCTCATCATCATCTTGGCTTTTAGTGCAGAAATGAGGGACAGTTTCATGTGATTTCTATCTCCCGAGAACAATAGCTTTGGGTGTTGACTAAATGTTACCCGACTTTTCTTAAGTTGACACTTGCCCCATGTTCAGACAACCAATCTGCTCCTATTGTCACATCATAACCCTCCATATCCATGCATATTATGTTTGTAGGTAGATTTTGAGTTTCAATCAACACTTCACTAGATGGAAAGTGGTTTCTATGTTTGGTGCCAAGACCAATAAGGGTTGACACAACTATTCTAGACTTCATTAGAACGGGTTTTAAAGATAAGGTATCAGTAAAGGTTTAGGATATGAAAGAATGAGTAGTTCTCATATCAAATAGAACAAATGCAGAACGGGATAAAATAGTAAGTGTGCCTTCAACCACACCGCCTTCCTCTGATGTAGTTGGTTCTTGTACTGCCTGCAGCCTACCCTGGCACTTCTGGCCTCCCTGTGTTGCCTAAGTTTGATTCATCATGCGTGGACAAGCTGAGATCTTGTGAGTTTGGCTACCACAGTGCAAGCACCTCCCCAGTGCTTTCCAGCAATCTTCTGACTTGTGACTAGTCTTATCACAATGCTTGCATGGTTCCGTGTTGATGGGGGCTTGTTGATAACCTCCATCCTTGAACTTCTTCACCTTATGGTTTCCAGCTTGGCCCATCGGCCTCTTTGACCCGACCACAGCTAGTGGCCTCTTTGATACAGTTTCTTGCTCTCGCTTGATCATGTTGTTCTTGATGTTCTCCACTATAGCTAGCGAATCCTTCAATAAAAGTGCCTTCCTCACCATCTCCGAATAAGTCTGCAGATCCATCGGTCCTAGTTGTGTGATGTACTGGGGCCTCAGACCGCTCATGAACCTCTTGGCCTTTAACCACTAGGTTTAGACCAAGTGTGGGGCATAACGAGCCAGTTTAGAGAACTGGGCCTCGTACTCAGCCACAGATAGACTCTGTTACTTCAGATTGGCGAACTCCGCCGCCTTCCGTTCTTGTACCCCATCAGAGAAGTAATTTTTGTTGAAGTACTTCTTAAACTGTTCCCATGTTGCCTAGGCATCTCCTAGTGTAGCCTTAATTGACTCCCACCAGGTACGCACTTCTCTCTCCAGCTGATACTCAGCTAGAGTAACCTTGTTTCATCAGTGCATCCCATCACACGGAACACACAATCAACTTCTTTCAGCCAGTGCTCAACTTCGTCCGGGTCAGCGCTACCCCCAAACCTGGGTGGGTTCATACTCTGGAAGTTCCTGTGGAGATTTCCCCTAGTCTCCGCTCTACCCTGAGTGGCCTGTAGTAATGCTCGGATCAGTATGTTGATTGTCCGTTGCAAATCTCTCTCACATGCAGTGACCATTGCAATCCTTCAAAACAACCACATTACGTTCATTAGAAATTAACTTCAACACAACTTAATTATATCTAAACAACTTAGCCCATGTTTCTACCCCAATCTCACTGTTGATTTTCGACTAGTCGACACATGGGGTTTGATTTGACTAATCCTAGCAATTTCCTATTTTCCTAGAACTTAAGGGAAAGCCTTGGCTGTGATATCAACTGTCACGCCCCGACATTTAGCAGCGGAAAATAAACTTCGAGAGTGTGAGCAATACAAGTGTGCGTATCATAGTCGAGTAAATCAGAGTAACGACTAAATATAACACAAGACAAAAGACAATAATATTTCCAGACAACATAATCTTTATTTCATTCCATCAACTAGTTTAAACACATTACATAGTCAGAGCCAAACATAGGGCCCAATATTGTATCTCAAATACATAGGACATCAAATGAAATAACCCATCTATTACAGACTCTTCAATTCTAAACTCCTTGGTGTAGACACCCATTTCTGACCTATAAGTCGAGCAAATCCCTTGTCGCATTATTGACGCGACACGTTGGCTCATCATCGTCAAGCTGGCTTTCTCCGATCATGACATCTTTTTCATTAGTTCAACGCCCCGGAGGACTCTTCGACTCAATTCAATATCTTTTTCATTATAGCTCTCTGAATATCATTCAAAGGCTGTGCATAGGCTATTGGACACATTTTATGGTCAAAATGCAGAAAAATACCAGAAGACGACAGGCCATGTGTCGCTTTCTTGAAAACGACATACCCCGTGTTGTCTTGATAATTCCACATTTTAAATCCCTCAGAAAATCAAAAATGACTCAAGTTCACTTGCCATATGAGGAAGGCGACATGTCGAGGTGGCGCCTTCAGGAAGGCGACACGATGGCTGTCGCATTCTGGGTCTTAAACAGGAAACTCAATCCGAGGCTAATTTGTACACATGCTATTAATGGTAATTGCATTTTTGGACGTCCAAATCTCGTCAAAATCCTCTCAAATTTGGAGGAGAGCTTCCTAATAAGATCCTTTCTGAGTTCCAATAGCCCTTGCATAGCCATACTTGCTCCAAGTCAGACTACATCCCATTATTCCCCTCAGACTCGAGTTAGGAATAATCACCCATAAGTCTCTCGTCTCCCATCATTTGATGCAAGGCCGATTCATTAGTTCGCAGAGCAAGAGAGCTTCCTCTTCCACGAAGAGAGTTTCTTCTCTAGACGACTCAGAAGAGCCCTCCAGGGCGTTTCCCAAGCGGCTATCCAATTCTCTCTCCCTTTTTTTCTTTATTTCATCAAATTCATGCATGCATAGTTCGTTTTTTCTTCTAGTTTAGCATTGGAACACGACACATACACCCATCCTTAGCACCCCCAGGGGTTAAAAACCCCAATCCTGTGAGTTCCCCCCATAATAGTTCATGTACATGCACTTTTCATTGAATAGATCTATTGCACACGAATTCTAATGGGTTTTCCTCGTGTTTAAATCATCTTGGCAGGTGTTTGAAGGTTAGAACAAAGTGAGGCTCCTGTCCCTCGGCCGGCTGAGGAGCAGGAAGACGAGAATTCACATCTCTGTCCCTCTGAGGAGAAGGCGACAAGAATCCTGTCGCGTTCAAGAAGGCGCCTTAGCCTCTATCGCGTTCAGGAAAAAGAAAGTGACACCGCATCTGTCGCTTTGTCAGGTACTCCTTCTACTTCACCTTTCTTTTCCAAGGTAGTCAGCCCTCCACGTCTACATCTACGAGGCGATTACTCTGGTGGCGATCACGGTATTTTCCTAATCCCTACACCTTCACAATCTATTCAAAAGGGGATACAAATCCTGTGATTACACCTTTTGGTGATCACGGTGGGACCACTTGTGCCCATCACGCTCCTTCTTCCTTTCCCTACCGTCCTTGTCATCTATCGGGTGTTGTGTTGTCAGTTTTTCTTTGTTTAGTTCTTTTCTTTTTAAGTTTGTTAGTGCTCTGCTGGTCTGGGTGAGAAGGCGACATCCGGCACGTCGCCATCGGGGTAGCGACGCGTGCTACGTCGCGATCAGGAAGGCGACTGGACCATCGTCGCTATCAGGTACGCAGTCTGTCCGTACACCTATTTCCTTTGGTTGAGTATTGTTCGACCCTGTGAAGAAAGCGACGGGGCTGTTGTCGCTACACAGAAGGCGACGGGGCGCTAGTCGCATTCAGGTCAGTACCCTGGTCCATTGACTTTTCTTGCAAATTTGGGTTTGCTTTCGCATACTCCATTTAGATTTCATCACATCGTGCCTTTTCCAGGTTCTCGAGAGATTGCCAGTCTTGTATTTTATAGGATTGATTGATGTTTCGTGCATAATTAGGATTTAATCACTTTCTGTCCACTGCGAGAAGGAAAGCGACAGGCCTTGTGTCGCGATCTTGGTCGCGACATCATTCTTGTCGCCTTCTTCCTCTGAGGGTGATTAGTCCTAATTCTCGTTGTGTTAGCACTAGGATTAGAATTTTTCATGCACTCCGGTGCACATAGGAGTTGCATACATCTTTCCACGTTCGTAGCATAGGTTTCCTCCTCAGCGACGTTCTCTCTCTCAGCCATATACTCCTTGTGTCTGACTAGAGCACTCGCGTGAGGGCCTCCGTAAGTCCCCGCTGACCGTGGATTCCCACACGGTCGCCAGGCTGGTTGTACCTGTCGCCACCTAGGATCGAGTTTAAAGTGCATTTGGTAAGGTTGAGAGAATCCTAGTCATACCCGAAGTTGGAAGCCCTCTCCCATTTAGGATACCCTTCCGTATTTGGAGAGAACTTGCTAAAAGTCAAAATCACTAAAAGGCAAACCTGAACCAAATAAAAGAAACCATCATCATTGCCAACTGCTTGCTTTGGGTGAGATGTTTTCTCTTTCCTTTTGTCTGCATAGGATTGTTTGTTTAGGAAATAAAGAGTCTGTCTAGGTTAGGGCATTCCTCTCGAAGTCTGGAAAGGCTTTCTCCATCCCTCTGTGCCCACTTTCCAAATATGGAGTCATTCTGAACCCAATGTACAACAATGGGGAGAATCTTGACACTGCCTTTTACACTTCCCAGGACTACCAGGTCCCTGCCCCATGACCTCCTTGAGGAGACGACCCGACCTTGGGTCGCTACTGTCCACGCATCTGAGGGTCACCATCACGACGATGGCGGCTCATCTCTATCCCCCTCCTCAGTCAGATGATCAAGCTGTTCAGCTTTTGCGTCTAATTCCACAGCTTGATCAGTCTCAAATTCAAACTCTCATGACGGCTCTCAAAGGAAAGGCCGCCTCCTCACCCTCACCCAGAGCGGGCGCATCACGCCCTGCAGCAGCTACCTCCGGCCCCCACGTCTCCATGGGACAAGCCGACAACACCCCCATCCGGCCGCGGACTATCCGATTCACGCCCTTCGAGTCTGAGTCGAGGCCCCGGTCTCCACCTTATCAACCGTGCTACTCTCCCCACCGTCCCGAGCCTCCCCACCTCTCATGCCTCATCTATGTATGCGCAGCCATCCGCCGCACCGGACATGATGTCCGAGTGGGCGTCCATCAAGAAGGAGCTCCAAGAGCTCTGCAAGCAAGTCGACCCTAGGCAGCACCACGATGTGCACATGCCTAATTTCAATGGTCTGTGGGTCCCCTCTCTATCCGAGCTGCCAAAGTACCGAAAATACAATGGCTCAGGCAATCCTTATATCCACATCAAGGACTTCATCTATGAGTCCGCGCCTTACCAGCATGACCGCCGTCTTATGGCATATCTCTTCCGCCGGTCGCTGCACGGGCACGCTCTGGATTGGTTCTATTCCTTGTTACTCGACGACGCTAAAGACTTCGCTGTGGTGAAGGCTAAGTTCCTCGAGCAATTCCAAGATAGAGTCGGCCCTGATTATTCACTCACAGATCTCATGTCCGAAAAGATGAAGCCTGATGAGGATTTCGCCACATACGCCGATAGGTGGAGGCAAATGGCCACCAGAGTTCTGGGGTACCTTCAAGAAGGGAGAAGGTGAAGATCATCATTGCTAATGCCACACCTGCTTTTAGAAACATTCTGGCGATGAATGACATCACCACCATGAATCAACTCTACAGCCGGGCCCGGTTCATCCAGACCCAGCTCAAAGACTCCCCGATCCACTCCATGTTCGAACCCCAGAAGCCTAGGTTCCAAAGAAAGCCTCAGGGTCCAGTTACCGAGGGCGTCCAGGTGAACGAGCAAGTGAGCGCGTTCAACCCTGCCGGCCAGAGCCAAAACCACCAACCATACAATGCCCAAAGTCAGAACCCTACCCATCCGCCCTAGGGGCAGCAACAACGCCAATACAAT
Source organism: Colocasia esculenta (assembly GCA_014218235.1). NCBI lineage: Eukaryota > Viridiplantae > Streptophyta > Magnoliopsida > Alismatales > Araceae > Colocasia > Colocasia esculenta. Next base: position 113,840,830 of record CM024755.1, on the reverse strand, counting down.
CAAGTGCCGCCCCCTGATGGCTCTCAGCCAAGGCGTCCCATGGGTCCTAGAAGAACCCACTACCCACCGTTGCCGGAGACCCTCTCCGACATATTCTTGGCCTTGCTATCCACAGATGCCATTAGGCTCCCTCTTGAGAGACCCCTGAACCCGTGCGTGGATCAAACTCGGTACTGTGTGTTCCATAGGCAGCCTGGTCATACCATCGACCAGTGCTTTACATTCAAGGACCTGTTGTACAACTTGCATGAGCAGCACAGAATAGATTGGACAGCCCTCCGGCAAGTAATCAGAGACATCAAAGAGAGGCAGAGACAGCAGCAGCAGCAAAGGCAGCAGCGCCAACCACCCCCTCAACAACAGCAGCAGCAACAACACCAGCAGCCGTTGCAAGACCTCGAGATTGTCCACAACCCCCTACCTAACCATCCACCAGCTCCAAACCCACCACCACAGCAGCCTGCCCAGGTAAACCCCATCGTCCACCACCCTCCTCCGCAAGCAAACTGGACGTATGATGATGAATTAGACGTACAACAGATGATGGCCATTAACCAATATCCTGTCCTATCCCAAACGATACAACCAGCCTACACGGCTCCCCAGTCGATCCCTCTTGTAGTTTCCATGGCCAACGCCGTCATACTGCCCGTCAATTTAGCACCCGTGCCAGTTGCTAGCTCGCCCATCATCTTACCTTTCACTCCACCTGTCTCCATCCCTTTACCCTCTATCATACCTACTCCCTCACCCATCATCCTACCACCACCTGGGCCGGACCAACCCTCCGCCGCAACGTTATCCTCCGCCAGACAGCCGCCTACCAACCCGACCACACTACGGAGCGGGCGCGTCTTCCGCCGCCCGTACCCACCTATCTCCACCACCACCTCCGCAAATCCCCAGTAGGTCCTGCAACCGCCACAACAACAACAAGCTCAGCATCAAACGCAAGATGAGGGGGTGATTGAGCCGTTACCTGGAACTCACTACGACATCCTCAAGCACCTGGATCACGTGCCAGCCAGAATCTCCATTCTGGAGTTGATAAAGAAGTCCAAAAGCATCAGGAGGCCCTGAGGAATTTCCTGTAAAAGGTGTAGTGAATGAAGATATGCTAGCCGATAAACTACCCAACGCCCTGGCCATGGTGACCGCGGACCGGAATACCTTTGCCGAAAGCAAACTAGCACCCCCAGAAGCCAGGAGGCTCCCCTCTGCGTCACCCTAGTTATCAATCATGTGGCAGTGGGAGCAGCACTGGTCGATACCGGGGGCATCCATAAATGTCTGCCCGCTAAGCACCCTGAGAGCCTGTGATTTATCAGAAGGCATGCTAAGGCCGACACTCACCACCATTGCCGCATATGACAATCCAGAAGATCCTGTCACGGCATGGTACTGTGCAAGCTGAACTGGGACCCCCGCCGTCACAGTGGACTTCTACGTCCTGGATATCGATCCCATGTTCAAGGCAATCCTGGGACGTCCGTGGTTAGAGTCACTAGGAGCTGTGCCATCTACCGCGCACCAATGCCTGAAGTTCCCGTTCCAAGGGAGAATCATCAAGGTCAAGAGCATAGCCACCACCCACTCCGTAGATGCCCTCCACGATACCCATCTCCCAGCTGTGTGGCCAGCCAATAAACCCATCGTCTCAGTGCTAGACATCAACTACCCCTGGAGCTACACGTTCTAGTCCCAGCGAGAGGTCAACCTAGCCCGGGTCAATGCGGTCAAGAGAAAAGAGCCACTAAGCACAAAGGGGTGGCAAATTATGATGAAGTTGGGTACGAAGAAGGCAAGGGCCTAGGGGCAGAGCTACAAGGTATAGTCAAACCCCCCTGACATCGTCACGAAAAGCCGATGGGGCTTAGGGTATAGGGAGAAATCCAAACCATGGTCATCCAGCACATCCACTCTTAAGGCCGACCGAGAGCCACTCACCTGGACACTTGGTGTCACTTCATCAGGGGGCCTACCCACCTGGATACAACACCGTGGTAGTCGAGGAAGAACTCTCACAGCACGAGGTGCATGGCCGGAACTTCTCTCGGCACATGGCCCCGTTGCTGACCTATAGAGCCTTAGAAGCCCTCCGTCCGACCAGGAGGAGAAAGATTGGAGACCCAGAGGCTGAGTGGTATAGATGGTTCGACATAGAAGACATCACCATCGCCTTCAGCCGACTATTCTGGGAAGAGGAGAGAACCTGGCCGCCAGCTGCGGAAGAATTACTAGATCCACCTGTTGCTATCACGTCCAAAAGACAGCTCATGAGCGATGCCTCAGACATAGGAGAGCCGGACATCCCTTACAAGGAGGGGAACACTGTTGACGAACTCTGGAGAGGCACCTGCCTAGCCATCCACCCATCCCTCCTGGATTCCCTCCTTCCCAGTCTGGTCCCATCCTCTCCTCCTTTGCTGATCCAGCTGACTCCCCAACTCCTCACGGCGGCGCACAGCCTCCTCACACCCTAGCTCCCACCGGCTGTCCTCTCCGCCCTTCAAGTTGATCCAGGTGACCACGAGGTCACCCTCTTCTGTTGCATGCTCTCCTCCGATCTCCAAAAAAAAAAAAAAAATGTCCACTTTCAAATGCACGTTGAGGTCGAGGAGCCGGCATACGTCCTGCACTCTACTGATCAGGGGCACCCCGCGCTGGGGTTCCCCTCCTGCTCCTTCATTAGGAGCCATCTCTTCGAGGACACCATGTCCTCCTCCAGTCCTGTAGAGTCCTCTAGCTTAGAAGGGTCTAGTATAGAAGAGTCTAGCACTAGTTTAGATAGGCCTAGGAAGAAGTCAGGTCAACCCGTCTCCCTATGACCAAGCACCGCCCTAGGAAGCAGCGGGGAAAGGCGATATCTTCAAGAGGTAGCTCGGCGGTGTCAAGCGCTACTGTTGGTAGAGGAGTTCACAAAGGATGCACTGGTGTTTGAAGAAGTGTTTGAGCAGGTTGGGGTGTTCATAGACGACGGATTTGGCGTCTACGAAATCATGAATGATGAGGACCCGATCGAGGAAGAGGATAGCGAAGTAGATGACGCTGCCGAGAAATATGCCAGTGGAGTCAGGAGATTTGATGAACCCACAATGGCAGTGGATGAACCTACTAAGGAAGTCAACCTCGGAACGGAAGAAGACCCTAGAATTGTGATCATCTCAGCAAACCTCCCTCCTGATGAAGAAGAGGAATTGGTGCAAATCCTAAGGGAGTACAAGGACTCATTCGCCTGGTCTTATGAGGACATGCCTGGCTTAGACCCCTCTCTAGTGGAGCACCGACTAGTACTGAAAGAAGGGGCAAAGGCCATTAAGCAGAAACTCCGAAGATTCCACCCACTCGGCCCTGAAAATGAAGACGAAGTAGACAAACTCCATAAGGCTAGATTCATCAGGGTAGTGCTATATCCGAACTGGGTGGCCAACATCGTCCCTGTCATGAAGAAAGTCGGAAAGTCAGAATATGCATCGACTTCAGGGATCTCATTCTAAAACCTATCGTCTCGCTCCTGAAGATCAAGAAAAGACATCCTTCACCAACGCCCTGGGGAACATACTGTTACGTAGTCATGCCATTTGGGCTGAAGAATGCTGGTGCTACCTACCAGAGGGCGATGATGGCCATATTCCACGATATGATCCATGTCTATGATGAGGTCTATGTGGATGACATCTTGGTGAAGTCAAGGACCAGGAGAGAACACCCCGAGATCCTATCTATGATGCTGCAGAGAGCTAGGGAGTATCAGCTGAAGATGAATCCAAAGAAGTGTGTGTTCGGGGTATCATCAGGTAAGCTGCTAGGCTTCATAGTCAGTAAGCGGGGCATTGAGATCGATCCGAACAAGGCCAAGGCAATAGCAGAGATGCCTCCTCCAAAGAATTTCTCACAACTAAGAGGGCTAATCGGGCGTTTGCAATTCATCAGAAGATTTATCTCCCAGCATTCGCAAAGATGCCGCCCATTCTATGATCTCTTGAAAGGAGGGGCAAAATTCGAATGGAATGACAAATGCCAAGCAGCCTTTGATGAGCTAAAGAGCTATCTCATGAATCCCCTAGTCTTACAGCCTCCTACACCCGGAAAACCGTTAATCGTATATCTATCAGTCATTGAGGACTCCCTAGGAGCTGTCCTTGCACAACATGATGAGTCTGGAAAAGAAAGGGCTGCTTACTACCTCTCTAGTCTCTTCAACACTGCTGAATCCAAGTACACCACCACGGACAAAACTTGTGCCGCGCTCGTGTGGGTAGTCCAAAAGCTCAAGCACTACTTCCTAGCCCACGAGGTCAAGCTGATCTCAAGGATGGATCCACTCCGTTATCTGCTTGAAAAGCCCGTCCTTTCTGATCGCTGCACGCTGGCAGAGCTTCCTCTCCCAGTTTGACATATCCTTTGTGGTCCAAAAGGCCGTCAAGGGGTATGCCATCGCCGAGCATCTAGCACATCTCCCACTCCCTCACAGCGACTCCCCGAGAGGAATCCCCGATGAGGAACTCTCAGTCATAATCAAAGACCCCTTCTGGTCCCTTCATTTCGATGGTGCGCTCAACTCTCAGGGACGGGGCATTGGAGCCGTGCTGCTTACCCCGGAAGGTATCACCATCCCCTTTGCATATCAACTCACCTTCCCCGCTACCAACAATATGTCAGAGTATGAGGCTCTCCTTGCTGGTCTCAAGCATGCTTATCTGCTGGGGCATCACACCTCAGAATTATAGGAGACTCTCAGCTCGTCCTGCGGCAGGTGCTCTCAACTTACCGCACTCGTGACCCGAAGCTCAAGCCATATCAAGACTGGTCACGTTGTTGGCAAGGCAGTTCCGTAAGCTTATCTATATCCACACTCCTCGTTCTCAAAACATCCTGGCTGACGCTCTGGCGTCGCTAGCCTCATCCCTATCCTTCCCTCTGAGTCGCCGGACTGAGACAATCATCGTCCAACGTCTCGATGTTCCATCTACCCAGGACCCTTGGTTTAGCGAACTTAGGGCAACCTTAGAAGAGAAGGTTAGGAGAAGTGGAGCGCAGCAAGTCATGTTAACTAAGCTCGAGAAGATCTTGAACGAAGAAGAACTGCCATGGTACTTTGAGATAGAGCAATACTGCAGGGATGGAACATATCCTGAAGGGGCAAGTGGAGAAGACCGCAGGGCCATCAGAAGAGCCGCCTTAAGGTACACAGTTGTCGGAGAAGTTCTGTACAGGCGATCCCTTAATGGAGTCCTTTTAAGGTTCCTTACCGATGACGAAGCTTGGAAGGCGGTGGAAGGGGCCCATGCTAGCGAATGCGGAGGGCACGTCAACAGTCAGATGCTAGCAAAGAAGATCATTAGGCAGGGATATTACTGGCCAACCCTAGAAGAAGACTGTACCATCTACGTCCGTAGGTGTGTCAAGTGTCAACTCCATGCCGATAAGATCCATGCCCCTTCCTCCTCACTACACCCACTCTCCACACCATGGCCATTCTCCATGTGGGCTTTCGACATTGTCGGTCCTCTTGGTGATTCTAATGCTCAAACCAAACAAAGTCATTTATCCTAACTGCGACTGAGTATTACACCAAGTGGGTAAGCTGAAGCCTTCACAGAAATCAAAGCATCCACGGTGTGCCGCTTCATCATGAGAAACATCATCTCGCGGTTCGGAGTGCCAAGCAGCATCGTCACGGACAATGGGCCGCAATTCATCGCACAAGAGCTCCAGGACCTCTGTAAGAAATACACCATCACGCTGCATCATTCATCACCGTATTACCCACAAGGCAATGGCCAAGTTGAAGCAACTAACAAAACCCTTCTTAAAATCCTAAAGAAAACTAGTGAGTCGCATAAATTCGCCGACTGGCTAGAGAAGCTAATAGAGGCTCTATGGGCCTTCCGCACCTCCGTCCGCACTCCCACGGGACAAACCCCGTACGCTCTCACATACGGGATGGAGGCGGTAGTTCCATATGAGATCCTAATTCCTTGACTAAGTTCAATAGACAAGGAACTTAATCTTGATGAACGTCGAGAGGCGTTACTAGTCCAACTTGAACTTTTAGATGAAAGGCGCTTATGGCAGCCGACCATGTGCTTTCCTACCAAAGGCGAATCTCAAGGTCTTTTCAAAAGAAGGTATTGAATGAAAATTCCAAGAGGGTGATATGGTCTTGAAACGCATCTTTATCAAACCCGGAGGTCCTAGGTCCAAACTGCAACCTAATTGGGAGGGTCCGTACGTTGTGAGGGAGGTCTACCCTGGAAATGCATATCGCTTAATCAATGTTGAGGGCGTCGAATTATCACATCCGTGGAACAGGTTGTACCTCAAACGTTTCTATCCTTAGGCCTATAGGTGTGAGGCCACAACACCTAGATCGGGGAGTAGCCCCATGTTGGGAGTCTAAGGTACCTCTCTAATCGCCAAGGGCTGCTCTAAGTTAGGATTAACACACACGCACACAGTAAGCCCGGATAACTACACTCGGTAGGTGCTGCAATTATGCGGGCCCTACTCTAGCGATGCATCGGTCATTCTCTCCTAATCGGTCGAAGTGTAGGGGCAAAAGGGTCGTGAGGGTGAGGTCGTCAAACTGCAGCATACCCCGACGAGAGGAAGTCTCAAACAGGGACGGTCAAAATAACAAAAGGGCAAAGAAGCAAATAAACGAAAAGAAAGGAAAATCCATAATACAATAGGGGCATGGCAAAGAGTGGCAAAGTCCCCACGGGACACTAATGAGCCCGGTCGTACGCATGCCCCAAAGTAAGGCAAGTCCATGGCAAAAGACCATAAAGTCCCTCCACAACAGACCCAATCTCCGAATGGTATGCTGTAGTAAGTAGCTGAACCCAGCGTCCTCATACCCACACAAGACATTCCTTAAATAATCTTCCGCTTCTCCCTATAAGGCTGAGTCACCTCTAGGGTGGGGCTTAATTAGTCGCAGCATCAACCAAGGGTAGGTTTTCCGAGGCGTTGCCACCCCTTACGCACGTCCTAACTTAGAAAGCCCTGTGGCGAGAACCGGAGGTGATCTAGATTCCTAACCAGCGGCTCGAATCGGTTTAAGTGTGGTGCCCTGAAGATGCGAGCACCTTCCGTCTCGCGTGTCTTATTTTAGGAAGGGCCAACGCCGGCTTTAGGCGCTAACAAAAAAAAACTCCAAAAAATCAAATATTCCCAAAACTCCAAAAAAATCAAGTATTTCCAAAACCCCAAAAAAATCAGATATTTCTAAAACTCCAAAAAAATCAAATATTTCCAAAACTCTAAAAAAAATCAATATTCTCCAAAACTCCAAAAATATCAAAAATTTCCAAAACCCTAAAAATCAAATATCCCAAAAATCTCAAAACATTAAATGATTCCAAGCTGTTTGCATACATGCATTTCATTTGTTTATTCGCATCTTTTGCCTATTTAATAAGGCTTAGCCCCTTGACAAATTATCAAGGTCACTCACTCGTCACTTTTTTTTTAAGGCAGGGGGCTAAGCCTAAGAACAGATCTGACTTGTTTCGTGGTTGTCTAAGTGTGCAGGACGGAAAAGAAAGCGGCACTCATATCTCACTCATCACTCTCACTCAGTCGCAAACTATAAAAAACACACAAAAGAGTTCCATTCCATTCCATTCTATTCATATCATGTACAAAAGAAAGGAGCAAGAAGTACAAACCCTCAACCACTCTCCCCCGTACCCTCAGGCGGGCAGGGAGATGGAGGGGCCATCACTCTCGGCCCAGTCTCGCTCCCATCTGGCGCTCTCTCGCGCCGTCGTCGCTCCTCCTCCTCATTCCTCCGCCGTCTGGAGGAACCCGTCAGATAGTGCCCAGCGGACCCGCTCGGGATACCGCTCCGGCTGGTCGCTGATCGGCTGCGCCCGACCAACGCCAGGGCCCTCTCTAGCCCCCTCATCTCGGATCGCAGCATGTCGCCGCGATGCTCTCCTCCCCCAGCGGGTGCGGAGGTCCCCACCTCCGCGCAGTCGTGCCGCCTCCTCCGCCTCCTGGCGCCAACGCGTCGCCTCCGCCGCCTCCTGCTGCCAGTGGGCCGCCGCCTCCGCCTCCTGGCGCCACCGCGCCACCTCCGCTGCCTCGGGGCGTAGGCGCAGCTCCGCCATCTCCGCCTCTAGCATCGTCGTCTGCGCCAGGGCGGTCCTCAGCTCCTGCTCCTGTAATATCAGAAAAAATCTTGTCAGAAATCACGAAAGAAGCAAAAAAACAGGGCATCTAAATAAGTAACTTACCTGCTCCCGCAGCTGGGCGAGGGTCCTCCGCTCGTGCCGCCGCCGCCGCTAGCTGGCCCTCCAAGACGAGCGGCCAGGATCCTCTTGGGAGGAGGAGCCCTCCCACCATCTGCTGCGCGACGGTCCAGTTCTGCCCGCTGCGAAAGAAAATGTCAAGGGTCAGTCAACCACAGTTAGAAGAAGAAGGGTAGGGTGCAGAGTATTTACCAGCTGATCCACCACCGCCTGGAGGTCGTCGCGCTGCTGGATTGTGGAGTGGAGGATGCCCTCAAGAGAGGTGATCTGCCCCTCACGGTCAAGCTGCAAACACAAGCCAAGTCAGTCGCACAATCAAATCTGGAATCCAAAAGAAGACTGAAAGCAGTAAAGACTCACCGGTCGTCGGGACCCCTTGTACACCTGAGCCCCGTACTTCCGGGCGTATGCCCGGAAGTAGTCCTCATCGCTGGTGGCCTCGGAGACCACCTCTGTCCCTCATCGCTCCCAGTCGTCCAGCTGCTCCCGGACCCGGACCGTCCAGTCCGTGACCTGTTGGATCCCGCGGAAGCTCCGGCCTGGCCTCTCCCAAGCTCGCTGTCGGGACGGGAACTCCACTGCCGCCTGGTGGAGTCCCATAGTACGCGCCACCAGCCGGTGGTGGAGCGGAACCACCGTGTTGAAGCAATGCAGCCAAATGTCCCTACCGAAGTAGGGACGGCCTCGCTCCACCAATGGCTGGGCGGCGTCACTCTCCCCGACATACGGGGTCCAATGTACCTGCACACCCAAAAGCCAAAACTCCGTCAGTCAACCATCAAATACGCAAAGTAAAGGGGAAAGGGCAAGGCTAGAAGCACTCACATGTCCAAAAGGAATAGTGTCCAACGCATCGTGAATCATGGTCACCTAGCGCCGCAGGGACCGCTCATCTCGGCAAAACCGCCAGCGCTGTAAGAGCGGTACAGCGCTGCGTCGCCTCGCCACCCCACGGCCTAGGGAGGGGAGGTGGTAGTAAGCCCACACCTGCAAGAGCAACACAAGTCAGTACCACAGTCAATAAACAAGCAGGAAAAGCAGCAAAGGGCAAGGGTAGAAACGTACCTGTAGAAGTGGGAAGAAGCCCGCGACACCAGTCTCCCTGCTAGAGGTGCCCAGGCTGTCGAAGAGGTGGGCCAGGAGGGCCGCACCCCACGCGTAGTTGCCCACGCTGGACAGATCCTCTAGTAGGGGCAAGCAACGGCAGCCCATCGGGTCCCCTCTGGTCCCCAGGATCAGCTTCCTGATCACCAGCGTCAAGAATCGCCGCAGGTCCCTGTCCGCTGCCTCTCCCTCCTCCTCCGCCATCACCGCTCTGGCACCGTAGGTCATCCGGTCCATATGCTTCACCGGTCCCTCTCCTGTCTCGCGCCGCGCGCTCGCCACGCCCAGGCTCGCCTGCAGCGCCGTCCGCCGCACTAGCGAGGACCTCGCGCTCTTCACCTCCAATCCCAGCAACCTCTCCACGGGCTCCTGATAACTGGTGTAGGTGGTCCCAGTCACCGCCTGGCCATCCACGCGCAGGCTGGTGATCCGCACTACATCTTCCAACGTAGGGACCATGTGTCCCCACGGGAAGAGGAAGGCGTGGCACTCTGGGTCCCACCTCTCCTTCAGCGCCTGGATGAGTGCCACATCCGGCGCTAACTCCTCCAGTCTTAAGAATGGCCAGAAGCCCATCCCCTCCAGTCGGCATAGCTGGAAGTCCGAAAGGCCGTCATAGACCGCCCGGATCACTGCCCATCCGAGCCGGGACCGCAACTCAGTCTGCAAGGCAAACACCAAAAGGGGTCAGAAATCAGAAAGAAAAAGGCCAAAACACTCTCTGCCCTGTTCCTGTCGCATTACCAGAACCGACCCAAAACGGAGATTCTCCCGTTTTCCCGGCCGTCCCACGTGGCGAATCGCCCTATACACATGCTCTATCCCCCACACCCACATTCAAGGTTTAAGGCTCCGAAAACCTACCTTTTTGGGCCCAACCGGCTCGTCGTCGTCTCCCACCGCCGGTGCGACTTCTCCCTCCATCGGGACGACCGGGGGAGGATCTTGGGCCGCCGCCGACGTCCCTTCACCCGTTTGCCTCTTCCGGATCATCTTCTTCCGACGTCTACCGCCACCCTCACCTCCTTGGTCTCCACCGCCTTCCATCGCCGTTTGCCAGAAAGAAGAGAAAGGGGAAGAAGAGGAAAGGGGGAGGAGGAAGAAAGGGAAGAGGGAGGCGCCGCCGGCCGGGGCTCGCCGGAGATGGGGGGGCTCGCCGGAGGTAGACGAGAAAGAGAGGAAGAAAGGAGGGGCTCGGTTTGGGTCACCAGAGGAGAGAAAGGGGAAAGGAAGAGAGAGAGAGAGAAGAAAAGGAGGGAAGAGGGAGAGGCGCGTAGCTCGATTTTCAAAACTGCCTCGGGAGTTGTGAAGGCGACACAACCCCCGTCGCCTTCTGATATGATTATTGCGACACAATGTCTGTCGCCTTTACTTTAGTCGTTGCGACACATGATATGTCGCCTTCAAGGTAGCGACACACCCTATGTCGCCTTCTTTAGCCAGTGCATCAAAACGCCCAAAATTCAATTCTCATTGCAGAAAATCAATCCTTACATCAAATAAAAGCCCTAAAAATCAAAAGTCTCACTCCCACTACATCAAACTCAACCCATCAGGTCCCATCAAAAGCTTAAAAGTACAATCACATCTCTCTCTCCGGCTCACGGTCCGCAAGTGGCCGAAGCTTCTCGTGTTCCCAGAGGTATGCCTGGTACGTCTCCCGGTCCTTGTCAAGTCTCGGTGGGAGCGCGTGCGTAGCACACGCCCTCCACAGGGCCAGTGCGCTCCGCACAGCCTGCTCATCCTCCGGGGCCCCCAAGCGCCGTCTCTTCACAGGAGGAAGGTGTGATGGTGGCAGTACTCTCGTTCTTGGCTTTCCGATCTGCAAGTAACACCGCTGCGGGTTGTAGAGAACGGTTGCCATGTTTCCTATCAGCTGCAAGTCCAAGCCGCGTCCGAGTGGTATCCGGATCTCCACTCCGCGCAGCGCCGCTATGTCCAAAGCGAAGTGCTCCACCGGCAGGGTGCTGAAGTAGAGGCACCACGTACTCCTCGCCTTTTTTTCGGCCGTCCTGCATAAAACTTTGTCCGAAAATTTAGCCGCACTGCCAATGAAGTTCAATGGATGACACCCGAAGATCCGACTGTCGGTGATGGGGTTATCAACAGGTTTAAACTTTATCCTCACACCCAACCAACACTCTAGAAGGATCATACAGCCGTAAAGGAAACCACCCGTGGAAGCTGAAGTGAGACCCGAGTAGAGGTAGGCCAAGACCGCATGTGAAAGAGAAAGTCCCCGCCTGTAAGGCCCTCGAATTTTCGTCGCATTATTTGTATTTGTGTATGTATGTTTGTACTTGTGTATGTATGTACATATTTACGTACATATTAATTAGTACAAGTACGTGTGCATGTGCTTATATTAGATGTAAATAATGCATGTATTGAATGGTGATAGTATGGATACAATACCATTTACATATTGCATGTATATACGCATGGTATGGATGGGTTTCTGCATATTTTAGACTTCTGGCCGAAGGCCATCTTGGCGTCAACCCCTGGCCGTTGAGGTGGTGTCAGCGTCCAGACATGGACGCCAACCCTCATCCTGGCATCAAGCGATATGCACGCCTATTTCTCTGGCCTGCATGCGCAGCAGAGCTGCAAACTTCTGAAACAAGAAAGCCCAGCCATTGGGGGTTCTCCCCAATGGCTCTGAGAGCTGTCAAGTCACCCTAAGAGTGGGAGAGAGACCTCCCCTTAAGTCTGAACCCGGAGCTGCCTTCCCCACCCCTCTCTTCACCCTTGCAAGAGGAGAAAAAGAGAGAAAGAAAACCCTAGAAGAAAATCTGAGAAAACCCCACTCTTTGCACCAAAAGATCCGACTTCCTGGAGCTAGATCCGGCCATCTTCCACGACAAGAGGCTAGTTGGAGCAAAGGAGGAGGCTTCCCCGACAACCCATTGCTGTGGAGATCATCCAGGAGCCCGGAGGAAGAAGATCTAGAAGGCGTTTCTGCACCTTCTTGGGACTGCCCAAGGAGGGCTTCACCAACACCCTAGATCCTTTGGAGCAATTTTTAAAAGGCAAGTGACCTAACCATAATGTCTTCGTATGTGTCTAGGTCGTTTCTACATTTTATGAATTTTCCCTCGAGTCCTAGACCCTCACATTCACCCAAACTTGGGAGCTCGGGTCTGTGTTTCTGCACAGACCTGCATTGACGGCAAGGTCAATGGACGCCGATATCATGCTTGGCGTCCATCGACCATGCCGCTGACCCTGAGTCAGCGGCTAGAGACCGCCGCCAAGTTCCTCTAGACAGAACAGTGACCTATTCTGCCCTTCCTATACACTATTTTCGGTATGGTTTCCGTGATGAGGATATATGGAACCCTATACACTATGTATATTGTTAAATGTGGTGTGTGGATGAGTGTGATGTGTGGTGATGGATGTTAGAAAGTTGTATTCCATGAACATGTAAGCATGACTTGTTGACAATCTTGCCAATTTATGCTTTATGATTAGGATTAGTTTGAATGCCTCAGTTTTATTAGATCATGAAGATTAGTGGATCAGTGTACATGTACTCAATTTTTGATGAATTATCCATGCTTGTATAAATTGCCAATAAACTCGGTTCGGTAAATAAAACGGCATGCAAGAATGATTTGTGGTGATCGATCTACAATTGTATGATTTAGGATAATTCTGTATTCTCAGATCATGTATGTGACAGTAATTTCTGTTCAAACAGTAAGTGGCAAAATTGCATGATGTGTTAAACTCCATGTAACTTAAATTGTGAATGGCATGCGAAATAGGTATTTGATTTTCTGTAAATTCTATTTAGCTCAGAAAAATTTGAAAAATTGAGTGTATGACCTTGAACCCGAAAATGGCATGTGGTTAAAATTTCAGGTCATTTGGACCAGTACATAAGGAGTTATGTATTTTCCATGCGAAATGTAATAATCTATGTATGACATCGTAATGTGATTAGATATGCTTAACCCAACTTGATTGGTAAAGTTTACTGTGTGTTAAACTCCTGAAATCTGTAGTGCCATGTCAGGAAAAACAGAGAAATGCATATGAGTGAGAAAGTGAATGAGATGAAAATGCTATGTGTAAAACCATGTGCAAACCGGTAAAATGTGTAAATGTGTAACTGTGCCAATGTGACACTGCTTCCGTAGAGGGTGGAGCTGTATCAGAAAAAAGTCCCCCTAAGAAAGTTCAGTGTGTAAGTGACCCTAAGGGCATTAGAGGGAAATCCTGGAGGTGGACAAGTACCACTGGTTAGGGTGGAGACTTGTTCTCCCGATCTGCGCAGTCCAAGAGTCGCCATTGGAATGCCTAGATGGCGTCTATGTGTAATGTGATGTGTATATGTCCTTCTTTGGTGGTTTGGACTATGTGTCACGGCAACTAAAATGTGTAATGTGTATATGTTCATGTGTAAATGTATAAGTGAACAAATGTGAAATGTGTATGTGTAAAGTGCAACCATGTGAAAGAGGAAACTTGTGTAAAGAAAATGTGAAATTCTAAATGAGAGGGTATGATATTGAAATCCATTTGAGACAAATTTGAAACCATGTGAAATCAGTAAATTCATGTTATTTCATCATGTTTATATGTGCAAGGATGTCTAGAATCCATGTTAGGGATAATTGGTGAGCACAGGTACAAGATAGCATGATTGGTTGTTCACATGATATGTTTTACGCAATATTGTAGCTCTCATGTATAGGTTTACAGCCATGAAACCATGTGAAATCAGCAACTTAAAGCATGTGAAAACGTCTATGTAGGTATTTAAAACATGTAAAGTCCATGCTAGTTATGCTTTACCTTTCATATATGCACAGTGTTCATGTTGGTAGCTCTCATGTCTTGGTTCTTTAAAGACAAATTTCATGAGTAGATTGAATAGAAAGCATGTGATGGGTAATTTTTATTCTTAGAAATCTGAAAGCATGATCCATGTATAAAATTCTAAAACTTCATGATAGGTTGAAACTTTCAAATGACTAGCATGCCATGTGTTGAAAATTTTGAATGTGCATGTAGAAACTGCTATGACTTATACGCGTATGTTATGAGTAGTGTTGCTTGCTGAGTCTTTGGACTCACTCCTTGCTTCGGCGTATAGGTGTAGTTGGTGACGTGGCACCTTTGGAGGAGACAGTGGAGATGGACTCCGAGCGTGGAGATTAGCTAGTCTTTGGAGTTTCTTTGTGACTGTGCATTTCATAGTATGTAATTTGAACATTGTATTAGAGTTATCATGAAAAGGATGTATAAGTGTGGACATTGTGTACTTAGTTTTCAGCAATTTAAATTATGTGAACTTTTAGCTCTTAATGTTAATTGCGAACTTCATGTATGTTTAATGTGGATGATGAATGAATGAAGACAGATGTCTTTTACTTCCGCTACTCTGTTGTATATTCGCGTGTATCTCAACTGTTAGTATCGTTTGGGTAAATGTCCCACTGTGAGGACTCTCGCTATACAGACGTGGGTTGGTATAACCGTACCGGTATAATGAGGGCCGTCACACCACCATACCCCACTAATCGCACTAAGGCTCGCATAATCTATAAGGTGATCCCCGGACGGGAAGAGGACAACACCACATAGGCATATGGCCACGGCCTTTGCAATTTCCCGATGGTCCGTATTCTTGTTCTTGCATTGGGATATGACCCACTTAGACAATGGAACCAAGTGTATGGATTGTGGGCTAATCATGGTATGGATATCCCCCGGGTCGGTCATAAACTCACCTAGGATGAGCTTTGGGTTAATGGGTTCGACGGTATAGCTTACGCTGTGCTCGTCCCCCGGTTTAGTTTTAGGAGAGCTAGAAAGGCCTCGACCTCCTCTGGAAGGACGGTCACCTCGAACTTGGGAAAATTGAAGGTATGGGTTTGTGGGTGCCATAACTATATCAAGGCCGTGATGCTATGCCAATCGAAAGAAATTTTGTGGTAATTATGGGCCGCTATCAATACTCCACCCCAATCCTACTCTCTCAAGAATCTAATGACAAACATGGGTAAGGACTTGATCATTGGGGTGATCCAAGTGATCTTAGAATAGCGGCAGGACCCCGGGAAGAGCTAGAAGAGAAGAAAAAGGCAAAAAAGAGAGGGTAAGAAGAAGAAGACAAAAATTAAAAGACAAATTCGGAGTTCAAAAGTCCATGAAAATTGAAAACACCAAAACCCACCTCCCTCACTTCCTTGCACCGGCTCAAGTGGTTGGGGACGTCCGCCACCCTCAGGAGCGCTTCATACGCCGTCCGAGCGCGCTTCGGACCTTCATAAGTCACCTCCCCATCCATGGAAGCAAGGAGAGCTCTCTTCATGGCCATTGGAGCTTGAAAACCTTGAACAAAGGAAGAGAGAAGGGAAAGCTACGAATTTGGCCTCTCATCCCCTTTATTTATAGAGCTCAAACACTCCTAATCCTGCTAGGAAGGGGAAGGGAAGACCCATTAGGGATGGGACTTTGAATGGGGAAACATTAGAGTACAAGTGGGAGTAAAAACCAAGTTTTATGTTGAAAAGGATTGAGCTCGGGTTGTGCATCCTGTGAAGATGACATATCGTTGTGTCGCCTTCATGGTGGCGACAAGCTAGGTGTCGCCTTCTTAAGTGTAGGGTGGCGACAGGCCCTATGTCGCCTTCTGGCCCCTCTTGCTTTCATGCTTATTTCTCTATAACTGTTCAGAATGTTTGCACATATGCTTTGATGATCATTGATTGGTGCATTTTTCATTTGTATCATTCTATCTTTCTCGGTTTTTATTATTTAGAAACCCATAAAAAAAAAAAAAAAAGAGACGACCATCAGGTAAGTATCTCTAACCCTAATCCCTCCGCATTACTATATGATATCTACACTATTATATCAGCTCAAGGACCGGCTGGTTCCCAATGTGTTCCAGGATCTGAGTTCCCCTTCATCAAAAACGAGGATGATCTAAGTACACACTGCTAATCACTGGATAGGCCGTTGGGTGATATGACTCGGGGACGATGGATTCTATCGCACGTCGGGGATGCGAAGTGTCTTGACCCTTGCTTATATTGTCTAGCAATATTATCCTTGAATATTTGTTATTTTCTCTCTTTCTTTGCATTCGCTTTTATGATTTCCTTTTTCTTTAGCCCAGCATGCATCATGTAGGAATTTTGAGCTTCACGAATCATGATTTGTCAAAGTCAGCTTCCAATGATGTCCCAACCCAAATCCTCATTTGTAGACGAGAATTTCACTCTGAATTTGAAAGTTTTCCTCGAGCTTACTGCTCGGTCCAGTTTGCTAGTGATGGTTCCTATGCAGGATTCCTCTCATCCCCCATTCACTATAACAGTCATTCCTTTATCCCCGATCCGCTCATTAGTCGTGACCCGCTCAAAGGCCAGAGTCGAATCGACCCGCCGGGCAGCACCAATCCCCTAATGAACATAACCTGCACGCTAAAGATAGCCAGGGTATCTCTTGAATCAGGAGGTTGATCATTCTTTTCTTTTGATTTTTATTTGTCCCAAATAGGAACCATCCTCGCACTCTGTTCCCAGCCATGTTCAAAGTTAGCTAGATAATTCTCGCTGCTTATTTGTCCAGAATGAGTGTCTCTTTACCTTGATGCCCGCTTTTCAGCTCATCTCGCTTCATTCCGCTACATCGCCATTTCATGCCACTTTCGCTCCATTTCCGCTCCACTCCCTTGCAAATCAGGCATCAAGGAGGGGCAATCTATAGACACCCATTTCTGACCTATAAGTCGAGCAAATCCCTTGTCGCATTATTGACGCCCCACGTTGGCTCATCATCGTCAAGCTGGCTTTCTCCGATCATGACATCTTTTTCATTAGTTCAACGCCCCGGAGGACTCTTCTAGTCAATTCAATATTTTTTTCATTATAGCTCTCTGAATATCATTCAAAGGCTGTGCATAGGCTATTGGACACATTTTATGGTCAAAATGCAGAAAAATACCAGAAGATGACAGACCATGTGTCGCTTTCTTGAAAATGACATACCCCGTGTCGCCTTGATAATTCCACATTTTAAATCCCTCAGAAAATAGAAAATAACTCAAGTTCACCTGCCATATGAGGAAGGCGACATGTCGAGGTGGCGCCTTCAGGAAGGCGACACGATGGCTGTCGAATTCTGGGTCTTAAACAGGAAACTCAATCCGAGGCTAATTTGTACACATGCTATTAATGGTAATTGCATGTTTTGGACGTCCAAATCTCGTCCAAATCCTCTCAAATTTGGAGGAGAGCTTCCTAATAAGATCCTTTCTGAGTTCCAATAGCCACTGCACAGCCATACTTGCTCCAAGTCAGACTACTTCCCATTATTCCCCTCAGACTCGAGTTAGGAATAATCACCCATAAGTATCTCGTCTCTCCATCATTTGATGCAAGGCTAGATTCATTAGTTCGCAGAGCAAGAGAGCTTCCTCTTCCACGAAGAGAATTTCTTCTCTAGACGACTTAGAAGAGCCCTCCAGGGTGTTTCCCCAGCGGCTATCCAATTCTCTCTCCCTTTTTTTGTTTATTTCATCAAATTCATGCATGCATAGTTCGTTTTTTCTTCTAGTTTAGCATTGGAACACGACACACACACCCATCCTTAGCACCCCCAGGGGTTAAAAACCCTAATCCTGTGAGTTCCCCCCATAATAGTTCATGTACATGCACTTTTCATTGAATAGATCTATTGCACACGAATTCTAATGGGTTTTCCTCGTGTTTAAATCATCTTGGCAGGTGTTTGAAGGTTAGAACGAAGTGAGGCTCCTGTCCCTCGGCCGGCTGAGGAGCAGGAAGACGAGAATCCACATCTCTGTCCCTCTGAGGAGAAGGCGACAAGAATCCTGTCGCGTTCAAGAAGGCGCCTTAGCCTCTGTCGCGTTCAGGAAAAAGGAAAGCAACACCGCATCTGTTGCTTTGTCAGGTACTCCTTCTACTTCACCTTTCTTTTCCAAGGTAGTCAGCCCTCCACGTCTACATCTACGAGGCGATTACTCTGGTGGCGATCACAGTATTTTCCTAATCCCTACACCTTCACAATCTATTTCAAAAGGGGATACAAATCCCGTGATTACACTTGGCTGACTAGCTATGTGGACAGGTACAGTTGAGTGGCTCATCACTTGTCCCCGGTCCCTTCATTTTTCAGTTCCTCATATTCATTACTTGAAAAGATTAAGGAAAGCAGGTGTGAGCGCACCAGTGCCCAATAGGATTTACATCTCATGGTGCGGGCATGCTTTACGTAGTTACATGTTAACAATGGCAATACTATCATGCAATGCTCATGACAATAACGATAGTGACAAATCCAAACTATAACATGTACGAGGATGGTTCAATAACAGTTCATGACAATTCTCATGTAGGACGGAACGATTATCAATGAGATAGATGACAGTACAATCACTTGACATATAGATGAGATTCAATAGCATGTAGCATGTACAATAGGTTTGCCATGTTGAATTCCGTAGAATTCCAGTAGACAATGACATGTATAATTCAATAACGATGACATGTACAATAGATTTGGCCATTTAACATATGACAGTCAATCAATCATTCAATAACAGTGTGGAGATTACCCAGATCAATCTTGCATTCAATTAGGTGATTGCTAGACACCTTAATGGATCATATACTCTCACGATTTATAAGTATTTCGGGTGCTCCTCCCAAGACCAGACTGGGCCCTATTTGCACAGGCATAGTTGTGAACCGAAGTTATAATAGTTTTTAGTAATTTCATTCATTCATTTTATGGCCAACATGATTTCCAAGCAATGGACAATGGTGAACTAATGATCATGTCAATGATGATAGAGAACAATGCAAGAGGACATGATCCAGATTAATTTCGGCAGTATAGCGGCTTATTCTCATCAGTTCAATCTTTACATTTAATGGTTTGGTTGCAATGTTATCAAATCACTCTCACGAGAAGTAGATAAGAAAAGAAGTGCATTCTATCTTTCGGGTACTTCATTGGTACAACCAACTCGGTCTTCATTAGGGAATCTATGAAGTACAGAGAATTACATAGGTCTTAGAGAAGAGGTCGCTAGTCTGACGATATTGAATGACCGACAAGGAGCTTCCAATTTGAAATACATCGGAAAACAACTATGATGAAATCTAGAAGGGGGGCAGGGGGTTTGAATAGATTTCAAATGAATTTGAAAATTACTCGATTATCAACTCAGAGAAACTTATGAGAAGCATAGATCTATGACTTAAGCACGATTTCGAACAGCTTAGACAGATTAAGTGGTGTGTAAGCAACGAGCCTACCAATCATCGAACGCAAAGACTAGTCAAACCACAATGACACAAGGATTTAGGGTGGTTCGGATTACACAATTGTGTATCCTATGTCCACCATCCACACACAAACACAAACAGGCTTATGTCGCCAGTTCAAGTAGATCACACTACAACACACACACTCTGAGATGACAGAGATCTCAGATCTGAACACACACGTGAAATTGAGCACAAGAGTTGCTCCAATTTCACAACACACACAAGATGAAATGAGTTTAGAATGAAGAACCAGATAGAACAAGTGAATTGTAGATTGGAAGGGACTGGTTCAATTTCCCCATGTACTACTTCTAGATGAGGATTCAGACTTCCAGCTTCAGCTCTAAGACATAGACTCTGGAATCTGGGAATTCCACTTGAGGTTGATCAGCCAAGGTACTTGGATCACCAATTCTTTAGATCTGGACACAAATTCTGCACGGATGAAGCCTCTATATGGTTTCACCTTCTGCTTCTGGGAGTTGAGGAAACTGAGGTGTGTGTGTCCCCAAAGATGTGTGGATAATGGGCATTTATAGTCCCATGTACCCACGAGATGCCTTGAAGTTTTGGCGGCACAAAATTCCCGCTCAAAAGCCTTGATCCAAATCTTTCCATGTGTCCATGAAATCAGAACTGGAAACTTGAGTTATGTGTCGACACATGTTCCTTGCTTTGAGTCCTGGCAGCATTGACTGGTTACTTGTGTCGACACACATATCACTTGTGTCGACACACCTGACCACAAACAACAAAACATGCTTCTGGGAGGTACAGGATGTATCGACACACAATCATCTTGTGTCGACACCATAGACTGCTTGTCTTTTGACTGTTTCCTAGATGCATAGGATGTGTCGACACACAACTAACTTGTGTCCACACCATTGGCTTCTTCACATTTCACTGCTTACTGGATCCACAGGGTGTGTCGACACATACTGAACTTGTGTCGACACCACTGACACTTTTAGTTCTGAAAAGCTTCTGTGAGAGGATGATGTGTCGACACATGATGTACTTGTGTCGACACAACTGGCTTCCTTTCATGACCAATTGTACTGGGACTGAATCATGTGTCGACACACTATCAGAATTGTGTCAACACCACTGTCATCATATCAACATTTCTGTGAACTAAACATGGAAAATAGTGTTAGATATGATTGAAGCAGGATATTCACATTTTTATGGATTATAGTTAAATATCATCAAAATAAGAGATCCAACAATCTCCCCCTTTTCGATGATGGCAACTATGATTCATTCATCATTTAAGTCTACTCAAACAAGATATTTTAAAACAATCATGTACACCATTCCATGTCATATAGAGAAGACAATCTCATCACAAATTCATAGCATTTATCATAGAATCACAACATTCATTGAAAGTTGGGTTGTATTCATATGATATTCACATCAAAAGCAAACATAACATCCAGTGTTCAAATCCCAAAACAAGCAAACATAACATTCAATGTTTAAATCCATCAAAAAGAAATATGTTATCGCACATTACACCCTTTCTCCCCTTTGACATCATCAAAAGAAAAGCATCATTGAGGTGGAGGTAGAGGAGGCAGCTTGTCCTCAATTGTCTTCATTTTGGCTTCCAAAGTACCCAAATTATTCCTCAGCTGAAATTGCACAGATGTTAGTCGAGTGTGCAGTGTTTCGTCCATTTTCTGCAGATTTTCAGAAATATGTTCTTGCATCTGATTAAAGCCTTGGGACATTGGAGAAACAGTTGTGGATGAAGTGGCATGATTGTGATGTCCAGTACTAGCATCATTACTTATCTGTCAGACATTGTGAAAATCAGCTCGAAGTTCTGCAATTTCCTGATCAATATGAGCAGTATTGCCTTCATGTTCTCCATGTCTTCAACAAAATGAGCAAATGACGGTCTACACTTGGACACTTATGAGACAGCCTCTTGTCCAGTGTGAATGTTCTATTGTGTATGCTCAAGAATGTCGAAAAGTAATGCTTGCAATTCAAACTAAAGACATTGTAGTTGAGTGGAAGCATCACCCAATGTTCCAAACAGTCTGTTAAATCTTCTAGTGGCATGTTTAGCTAACTCTTGTTGTCTCAGAAACTGACTATTGACAGTGTTCTCCAACCTTTGAATGTGAAGCTCAAAATTTGTGGACATCTCCCTCATTTAAGAGTTCAAGTTGTCAAACTGAACTTGAAGAAATTTGTAGAGCCTAGGAGGAACAAATGAACCACCAGAAGAAGTAGAAGCTGAAGTATGATGTTGATGGAAAAAGGAAGTAGGAACAATCAAGTGTTGATGAGGGGTTAGAGATGCTTGAGGAGTGGATTGTACTAGCACATCTTGGGGAATGTCAGGCTCAATGTGTGGCTGTTCCACTGGATCTCCTTGAGGAATTTCTACATCTGGAACAAGCTTTTCTTCTAGGTGTTCTACTGGCTATTCCACAACTGGCCTTCTAGTGACCTGATCCCCTTCAAATCTAAATTTCATGAACATATTCACATGGTGTAAATAGTAGATGTTATTCTGAGGAATTTTCTGTACTTTCTCATTCAGAAATGATACACCAAAATGCTCAAAAACATCAATTAAATGAGCAGCATACGGAAGAGATATGTGAAGTTCTTTTGTAATTGTCTCAGAGATAATTTGAGACATGATCTCAATCATGTTTACTTTGATATTCTTCTTCATACAGTACAAGACAAACCTCTGAATATAAGTAAGTCTATTTCTACCGCAACCTTGAGGAGTGATACTAGTGGTAAAAACATGATGCACCAATCTGAGTAGTGGAGGAAAAGAATTGGTATTGAAACTGGTGACATTTGTTTGCTTGGAATTTTTCTTATCATGAGGGAGGCCTATGAGAAGTGAATATGCCTCATGAAGATTAAATTCATATGTGCAATAATCCTCACCAGAGTTAGGTATTTGAAACAACTGAGATGCCAATTCTGGAGAAAAAAAGGTTTTAACACCCTTGACCTCTGACTTAAACCCTTCTTCTGTATCAACAATATTCAAATAGAAGTCTTGAACAAGTCGAGGATTGAAGGTTTTGAACTCAGTGATGAACTTAAGACAGCCTTGAAACTCAAATAGAGGCACAATTTCAGGAAAAGCATCTGTAAGATCTTTATCAGAAAGATCAACAGCCCTAGGTTTCAAAATTGTTCTTCCTTTAGTGACAACAGATTTCGAGGGTGTTGCCACCAGAGACTAGGATGTGTCTGAGGAAGAAACTTCTAGAAACTATGTTTTAGGGTTTGTAGAAGATGTACCATCAAATGATGAACCACTCTCATCAGAAGAACTTGCAAAATCTTTCGTTTAGGGTATCGGGATGGCATTGCAGACTTGCCTTTGCTCTGAGGTGTTGATCTGCCCCACTTGGAAAGAGTACCAGAAGGGATGGAGTCAGATTTCCTCTTTGAATGATCATGGTAGAACTTGCTCCTTCTCTCCACTGGTGGTTCTTCGATAACCGCACCCTTTGCTGCTGCCCTGGCCTTGGCTCCACGCCTAGAAGTCTGCTTTAGTGCCATGGATTCTGGAGATGAAGGGGAATGGAGAAGCCTGGAGGAAGCAGAGGGTCGATCGTCCAAGGTTATGGGAGAAGAGGGAAGTTTAAAAGGTGGAAAAATGGAAATGTAGGGTCGACCTAGGGTTGTGTGCATTTAAGGAGTGGATCGACACCAAAAGAAAGAAGATAAAATGAACCGTAGGTCCATTTACCCCAAACCGGAACCAACGCCTGGGTCCAGTTGTGTCGACACAGAAGAGATGTGTGTCGACCTGTCAGCATGTTGTGTCGACACAGGAGGAGATATGTGTCGACCTGAGATCAACCTGAGTCGACACGGGATGGATATGTGTCAACCTGAGATGATAAGAAATGCAGAATTTTGAGAAATGATGAGAAGGAAAATCTTTATTAAGATAAAAAAAGGACCTAAAATCAATTATCTAAGAATTTTTAACATGTTAAAGATTTCACATTCAAATTCTTATCATCATTCCATTGCAAATTTACTAGTTTGAGGAATATCATACAAAGTTTGACCATTAAATGATTCTGAAGAACTAGGATTACAACTTAATTGAATTAAAATATTCTTCTCAGAACAATTCATTCTTTTAAACCTTACTAAACCAAAGTAAGGTGATTTCTCCAGGATAAATGCAATTAGTATTGAAGTTAAACACTCTTAAAAGATCTGAATTAGGCAAGAAGTTGTCCATTTTGTTTGATTGATTTTTCTTGAAATAGAGGCAATGAGCATCTAAATATAGTAAACCTTATTCACTAAGTACACATGTTTTTCACACACCAGAGTCCCTTGTTACTTAAGATTTACTAATTATTCTGCCTCAAGGGGTTAATGAAAACTTTTTGACATAGAAATATATGTTTATCAGACGCCAATATTTCCAGTTACTCAGTTAACATTGATCTTTATTATTTTGTTTAAACCCCTTAGAACAGATATAGCATGACACTTCATGGCATGCATGGCTCATCACTTTTTGTGAAGGTGTGCAGTTTCTCAGTATTCATGCCATTGTTCTGCCAGAAAAAAAATAATTTTAATGAATATCAAGAATTGGACACAACTTTAACCTTTAACAAACTCAAAAGAAATGTGTAAAGACAATACTGAATTGAACACTTTTCAACCAAAGAAATCAAATTACTTTAGGATTTCAGAGAATAAAAGAATGTTGACTTGAAGAATATGTTAAGACTATTAAGAGTGCATTCCTGGTTGTTTTCAAAAGAAATAATGATCAGGTTATGAATTACATATTCATCAAAACACTAAATTGGTTTTGGTTTGATGAGAGAAAAAATCAGTGAAGCTTTTAGCTCCCCCTAAATTATTGACCTGATCAATTTTCATCAAAAATAAAAAGTGTCCTTCTTCAGCATGGAGTTCACGAGAAAGTTAAATGAAATGAATTTGATGTAGATTGATAGATTTGAGAATAGCATTGAAGAGATGTGTCGACACAGAAATGGATATGTGTTGACATAGAACCTGTGAAAATGATCACTCACAACTGAGGAACAGTGGTCTAGTGTCGACACTACATTGATTGTGTGTCGACCTGAAGCATAGCTGACACTAGCATTGCCCTATAAAATCTGATCAAACACTGCAACTTCTTCTCAAATATTTCATGTGCAAATCTGATACCATTGTAGCCTCCTTTCCAAACTCAATTTCTCTTCTAAAAAATTAATGCTCCCCCTCAAAATGTGCATTAATGAAACAAATGATATTCAAAAGATATACAATCAATTTGGCACTCATTCAGGTAAGCATGATCAACATGAGAGAAATGAACATGAGCAAATAGACATGTTTCAAACACAACCAATTTCATTTTTTTTTTAATTAATGACTCTTACACAAGGAATATCATTGGTACTTGGCGGAGGATTTTCCTCAACGCATAATGATAGCTTTCAAACATGCCTGACTTGTCTTTCCACAAATCACCATTTGATATATTAATTAATCTTTGCATAAGAATCTCAATGAATTTAAGTTTTTACTGCATATTGCAAATTCCAAGTTCTCTTCTCAAAGAAGTGAATCTATCATCTGCCAATAGTTTTGTAAAAATGTCAACAAATTTTTTTTTATTAAGAATGAATTCCAGTTCAATGTTATTTTTTGCAAGTTCATCCCTAAGAAAATGATGTCTATTCTCAATGTGTTTTGTCCTAGAGTGTTGAATTGTGTTTTTGGAGAGAGTAATAGCACTAGTATTGTCACACATAATAGATGAGCATCCAATATCAATGTTTTAGTCAAGTAGTTGACTTTCGATCCACAACACTTGAGCTACACAGCCCCTTGCAGCAACATATTCTGCTTCTATAGTAGAGAGTGCAACTGAGTGTTGCTTTTTAGATGCACATGTTACCATGCAACTTCTTAGGAATTGACAATAACCACTAGCGCTCTTCCTATCAAGTTTACAACTAGCATAGTCAGCATCAGAATATGAATTTAAATCAGTATGACAACCAGCTGGGTACCATAAACCCAAATCACATGTACCACAGAGATATCTAAAAATTCTCTTAACAGCAAGCAAATGACTTTATTTGGGACTAGATTGAAATCTAGCACAAAGATAAACACTGAATTGAATATCAGGTCTACTTGCAGTAAGATATAAAAGAGATCCAATCATACCTCTGTATTGCCTTACATCAATCATTTTACCTTTTTCATCACTATCTAATTTTATGCTTGTACTCATGGGAGTGGATGCTGGCTTGTCTTGTTCAAGTTGAAATCTTTTCAGCAACTCTTTGACATATTTTTGCTTGGTTGATAAAAAATCTGTCTTCAAGTTGTTTAACCTACAAGCTAAGGAAAAATTGTAATTCTTCCATAAGACTCATTTCAAATTCACTGTGCATGTGATTTGAAAAATCTTCACACAGTAAATGGTTGGTGGAACCAAAAATGATATCGTCCACATATACCTGAACTACAATAATGTGATTGTGGACAGATTTAGTGAAAAGAGTTTGATGCACCTTATCTCTGGAATAATTTTTACTAACCAGAAAATTGCTCAGCCTGTCATACCATGCTCTTGGAGCCTGTTTGAATCCATAAAGAGCTTTTTGCAGTTTATAAACATGGTTAGTTTTATCATGTTCTTCAAATTCAGGTGGTTGTGCAACAAACACTTCTTCTTTAATATAATAATTCAGAAAAGTAGTTTTCACATCCATTTGAAACAGTTTAAAATTTTTGGAACATGCATATGCCAACAAAATTCTTATAGCTTCCAACCTAGCTACTGGTGCAAAGGATTCTTCGATGTCTACCCCAAATTATTGATTGTATCCATTTGCTACCAATCTAGCTTTATTCCTCACAACTTTTCCTTCTTCATTCAGTTTATTCCTAAATACCCACCTAGTTCCAATTATTGAATTTTCAAGATTTCCTCGAACTAGGCTCCAAACATTATTATTTTGAATTAATTTAATTTATCATGCATTGCTTCTACCCAAGAGTTATCTTTCAAGGCTTCTTCAATGTTTTAGGTTCCACTTGAGATATAAAAGCCATTTGGTCTTGTTCAATGATTTTTTGAAATGAGACATAGTTTGAACTCTATTATTGACATTACCTACAACATTCTCAAGTGGATGATCTTTGGAATATTTGAAGTTACCTTTTGTCAGTGTACTTCCATTTTCAGTTGGTCTGACTTGATTTGGTGTCGACCTGATACTATGTTGAGTCGACACATCTTCATGTTCAGGGACTTCTTCATTCTCTAGTGTTTGATCTGATTCTTTCAAAATGATATCTACATCTTCCTCTTGGTTCCTGCAACAATCATGGTCATTAGGATTTTCACAATTTTCATCAAAGATGACATGTGGAGTTTCCTCCACAGTTCTTGATTCATTATTGAATACCCTATATCACCTTGAATGTTTAGAATATCCTAGAAAAATGGCTACATCACTTTTCTTTTCAGATTTGTCTAGATCATGTTTGACATTATTGTGAATGAAGACTTTACTTCCAAAGACTCTAAAATAAGCAATGCGAGGTTTCTTATCTTTTAAGAGCTCATAGGAAGTTTTCTTAAGGATTGGTCGTACCATGACTCTGTTGAGAATATAACATGAAGTGTTGACAGCTTTTGCCCAAAAGCTCCTTGGAAGATGACTTTCAATGAACAGAGTTCGGGCCATTTCAACCAATGTCCTATTTTTCCTTTCAACAATTCCATTCTATTCAGGAGTCCTTGGGGAAGCAAATATGTGATCAATTTCTTTATCTATGTAAAATTCAAAAATATATTATTGTCAAATTCTCCTCCATGATAAGTAAGTATGGAGCAAATTTTATTTATTTTTCCATGTTCAATTTTATTAAAGAAATTCTAAAAATTTTCAAAGGTGTCACTCTTGTGAGACAAAAAAAATACCCAGACAAACCTAGAAAAATCATGAACAATTACAAACCCAAATCGATGTCCACTGAGACTGAGTGTCCTAGTCGGACCAAATAGATCCATATGCAACAATTCAAAGGGTTTGGAAGTTATTAAAGGTGCAACAAACTTGAATGATTTCCTAGTTTGTTTATCTTGAGCATAGGCAGAACAAACAATTGCATTTTTCTTTTTCTTCATTTTAGGCAAACCATTCACAAGAGCATGCCTCATCAATTTATTCAAAACATTTTCACTAGCATGACCTAGCCTACGATGCCACAATTGAAATAGATCATGCTGGTTAGCAACTAAACAGAAATTTTCATTTTGTTGTTCGTTCAGGTCAACTAGATAGACATTGTTAATCCTTTGACCAAGAAACTTTATCTTTCTAGATTCTTTTCAACAATTTCACATGATTCATAACTGAAAATTATCTTTAGGCCTTTGTCACACAGCTAATTGATGCTCAGTAAATTATGAACAAGGCCCTCAACTAACAAGACATTTTCAACAGAGCTTAGAGGATTCTTATCAACTTTTCCAGTTCCAATGATTTGATCTTTATTTTTACCTCCAAAGATCACTTGACCACCTTCGTTCTCAGTTAATGAACATAATTATTCCCTATCTCCTGTCATATGTCTTGAACAACCACTGTCAAGGTATCATTTGTCTTTCTTGTGGACTGTAAGACATTCCTGCAAAGAGATTTAGAAAGAGGATTTTTGGTACCCAAATTACTTTGGGTCCCATCAGTTTTCTCAATTCAATAACAATTTATTTTTGAATCTAGACTTGTTTCACTTTACATGCATTCACATTTGATCTGCAGTTTTCATCAGTATATCTATATTTCTTGCAAATTGTGCATGACATGAATTTGTGTGGTGTGAAGTTTCTGTTGTTTTTCAGATAAGAGGTAGATCTAACAGTTGGCTTCAAATTCTGTTGATTATTGAATTGAACTCTTCCATGCTTGAATTGTATTCTAAAATTTTTCAATTGATTCTGATTTTTGTGTTTAGAGTTCATGGATTGTTTTCCTTGATTGTTCTTTTCTGATTGATTGTGAGATGTGGTTCCTTTAATAAACGATGTTATCAAAGTCAATCCAATATTCTTTTTATTCTCAGACTGAAAACCTAAACCATGCTTAGTAGTGTTCATCCGAACTCCTAATATAGCATCTAGATTTTGTTTTCCTTTAACAAATTTGGACAGAGTTTCTTTTTTGTCATTGAATTCCTTTTGAGCATTTTTCAATTCTTCTTGAATCTCCTCTTTTTCTTTCTTGAGTTTTTCATTCTCATCAGTCCAAATTTGTTTTTCTTTTTTAGTATGTTGGCATCTTTCCTTGACCTTATCAAGTTGTTCATTCATATTTTCTTGTTCCCTTTTTAAGCTGACAATTTCATTATTTAGAAGATTGACTTGTTTAGAATCTTGAGAATCATGCAATATGTTGTGAATTTTCCTTTTCAGTGATTTATTTGCAGATTTCAATTCACACAGTTTTTCAACAAAGTGGCATATGCTTCTTCCCAATCATAAGTTGAAAAGTCTTCAAATGAAGAGCTTACCTCATTATTCTCTTCATTTCTAGCCATGAGACTTGTAACCTCTTCTTCTTCAGATTCACTTCCTCCTTGTTCTTCCTCATCTTCATCACTCCATGTAGCTAGCATGGCTCTGGTTTTCTTGAACATTTGATTCTTTAGCTTCCACTTCAAATCAACACATTCTCCTCTCATATGTCTTGGTTTCCTACATTCATAGCAAATTATGTCAATCTTCTTATTTGGTTCAATTTTCTTATTGAAATCAGTTTTCTTGGAAAAATCTTTCTTATTGGAAGGTTTGAATTTACCTTTTCCTTTCTTTATCAAATAATTCTTGAATTGCCTTGTCAATAAGGCCAACTCATCATCATCATCTTCATCAGAACATTCATCAATTTCATCACACTTTTCAATCACATTTTTTGAACTAGATGAAGCTTTCAAGGCAATAGGTTTCTTAGAAATAATGACAGATGCATTTCTTTTCATGTTAATCTCATATGTCATTAAGGATCCTATCAGCTCATCTAATTGCGTGGTAGATAAATTTTTTGAATCCTCAATAACACTGGCCTTTGTGTGCCAAGCAGATGGAAGAGACCTGAGTATCTCCCGCACAAGATCACTGTTAGAGTAGTCTTTTCCTAGATCTCTAAGACCATTAACAATGAGCATAAATCTAGCAAACATTTTAGAGATAGTCTCATCACTTTTCATCCTAAACATTTCATATTCTGAAACTAGTATACTTGCCTTTGTCTCCCTTACCCTAGATGTTCCCTCATAGATTAGTTGGAGTTTATCCCACATCTCTTTTGCAGACTTACATGATGAGACTCTGGAGTACTCCATGGGATGTATGGCGCACTGCATCATATTCATTGCACTCCAGTTGAGTGTGGATTTCTTGATTTGCTCCATGGTCCATAAATCTTCATCTTCTGGCAATTCAGCAGGACCTGTCACGTACGTAATGTAGACTGAACCATGAAATTTTGATAATTTTTTGATCATATCTGTAATTGTTAGAAATTTATGACTGTAATAAATAAGCATGCCATCCTAGATTAAATCCGAGATAAATTAAGTAGGCTATGCATTCTTGTCTCAGTATTTTCCCTTGAACTTAGGGTTCCTGTGAACATGTTTTTAGGAAGATAGAATCATCAGTTTTCTATTATACTTGTTTTGATGAATTATCTTCTTAATTGCCTGAAATCTATTTAAATGTTAAAAATAGCTATGATGTTCTAAAAATTCTAAAAAATTAAACATATGATATGTTCCATATATATGACATGTGATTAGAATTTGAGCATGTTCTGATATCCGTAACCTCTGTGTCTAGTTATAAGCCTTTAATGACCATGTTAAGCATGATTAGTTAAAATTAGTGTTTTCCAATGATTAGTACCATGATTAGGCTCTGTTAAGCATGATTTAACACTATTAAATAGTACTTATTACTCTTGTAACCTGAAATATTGTTGTGTCCCAAGCATGTGAATAGACCACTAATTGCATGAGAATTGTGCTAAACATGTGATTAATGGGATTAAGTCGTTATTGTGTTGATATTGACACTGCTATCATAGAAGGCTATGGAGCCGTACTATAGAAAAGTCCCTATGGGAAGGCTCAATGTGTATGTGATATTCTGTGGGCATTGGGATGAAATCTTGGAGTTGGACAAGTACCACTGGTTAGGGTGGAGAGTGCTTCTCCCGGTTCCGCACAGTTACAAAGATTCATCACTATATTGCCTAGGTGACAGGTATGTGATATGTGTTTGATAGTGTCCTTCTTTCTGATGGTTTGGACTATGTGTCACGGAAACAAGATTGTAAAGATGTGGAATTAAGTGTGAATGTGAAAAGTGATCATGTGAAAGTGATGTGTTAATGTGCTCCTATGTGTAAGAATGTGATTAAGTTATGTTTATGTTAAAACAACAAGCAAAAGGTGAAAGTTTGTGACATATGAGCATATTGAATGTGATAGATATCATGCTAGTATCTCTTGTAGACATGTGTTTAGTTCGTGATTAGAATACTTATAATTATGTCATAATCATGAGTTATGTTAATCATTATGTGCCATATGAAATCCATGTGTAGTTAATATGTTATAAACTTGTTCATTCAGTACTTGCTAATAGTTACATGTACCATGTGATAATTTGCTTAATGACTTGTACTCGAGTAGAATGAATGTAGTAAGTGTTTGGATGTGACCAACAGATTGCTTGTTGAGTCTTTTGTAAAGACTCATCCTTTCTTAACTATACAGGTGAGACAGGTATCCCAGAGATCAAGGAGGAGATAGCGAGGAGCGACTCTGAGCAAGAGGAGTAGCCGAGACTTGAGAGCTATTTATATAGCTTGTACTTTTCTTTTACTTAGTATATGAGACAATGTTATTGTGATATGGACTTATGGACTAGATTATTTGTGGACTTCGCATATTTATTTTGCTACTATATAGACTGTGGGATGTGTGTGGTGATGATGGAATAAGAATTACTTATATTTTCGTTGTACTTTCCTTTGTTATTTGTGTACATCTCTACCTACTACGTTGTGTTGGGTACATGTCCCACTATGACGGCACGCTTTATATCGATGTGGATTGGTATAATCATATCGGTTTAAAGGGGGTCGTTACATCTTGATTATTATGCATATCCAATTCTTAAAATATTAATCACTTATATTATTGCCTGCACGTTGAGGTGTAAATCCTACTAGGCTAGTTTGCTCATACCTACTTCTTAACATTTTAGGTTATATAGACCAGGAAGATGAAGGCCAGGCATCTGAGGGGAATGCCTCAGAGTGATGAGCATACTCCATCCTTAGTATATGTAGTCAGTTTGTTTTCAAGGTTACTGATCTAGTAGGGTGCAAGACATTACATAATTATGTAATGTTCTTTCTATTATGAGTTGAAGTTAACAATGTGGGGTTTAACATTAATGAGATTTAGATTATTAGTTTAGTTGTGTTTATATGGGCCCTATTATGTTGCTTAGATACACATCCAAGGTCGCTAGATAGAGGCTTATTTGCCGACTGTTCAGGTCTCAGAATATCATCTTTTAATCCCTTAATATTTCCGCTGCATACATTCTCAGGACGTGACAAGATCTGTCATACTTTAGACTTCACCCTTGTCATATTTATCATTGACTTGATATGGAAAATGATATACCCACCATGCCTAGGCCATGCCTCATCAACTACTAAGGTGATGTGCCTAAGAGTCAGTTCCAAGTACAATTTATTCAAACATTTCTCATATTAAGTCGCTAGGTAGTCCTATAATGATAGGAGGACAAGGCCTCCATCGATTGTGTTCAAGAGCCACATCGATTATTGATGAAGCCAACTATTGGTTGTGGAAGGGCTCACATCGATTGGAGAACAAAATCCTCCATTGATTGGTGTTTAAAAGTCATATTGATTGTTAAATAACAAGAAAATCGATTATTGAATAACCAAAAAATTGATTGCCAATTGACAAGGCAATCGATTGTCAAATAACAAGAAAATTGATTGTCATAAAGAGGCAATCGATTGGTAAAGGAGAAACATCAATTGCATAGGAGGTAATCAATCACTGAAGGAAACATCGATTGCATAGAAGGAAATCAATTGCCGAAGGAAACATCGATTGCATAGAAGGCAATAGATTACCGAAGGAAACATCAATTGCTCATTTAGAACATCGATTGTGCACCAACATCAGTTGTCCTTTAAACATCGATTGC
Source organism: Colocasia esculenta (assembly GCA_014218235.1). Lineage (NCBI taxonomy): Eukaryota > Viridiplantae > Streptophyta > Magnoliopsida > Alismatales > Araceae > Colocasia > Colocasia esculenta. The sequence goes on along the minus strand of CM024755.1, from coordinate 113,807,819 downwards.
GGACCAACATCGATTGTCCTTAAACATCGATTGTGGACCAACATCGATTACTTCTATAAACATCGATTGTTTATTTAGAACATCGATTATTGAAGGACAAACATCGATTGTTCATTTGAACATCGATTACTGAAGGGCAACATCGATTACATAGGAATAAATTGATTAGTACTTCGTCATATACGAAGAATTACTTTGTCATATCTGAAGTCCCACTTTGTCATATATGAAGTTCCACTTCGGCTGACAATGTTATCTTCTGTTTTATACAAAATTTCACTTCGTCATATACGAGGTACTGATGTTTAGTGTCCCATTTTCATGAATTTCCCATTCATCACAATACTTCCTTCATTGACTCCTTTATATCCTACTTGAGACCTTACTCAATCTTGTCCACTTATTTATCCCCATTTATTTGTGATTTAAAATCCGGGTTGTTACATCCTCCCCCTCTTAAAAGAATTTCGTCCCCAAATTCATATGATCTAATATTTTGTGATCACTAAATGATCCTCAAATCTCCCCCACTTAAGACTTAGAGCAGCAAGATCTCATTTCCATGGTAAGATACTTCTTGGAGGGGCATACATACATGCACATATCCTTCATCAAAATACTACTCAATTCCATAGAAGATAATGGTCTTAACAAGGTTTCTCAAAAGTATCAAGATTTGCATGTTTCTTCTAAATAAGGTTACAATTGTAAAAATCAAAATGATTATATCTGCTCAGGACCATTTGGTTCTTCTTTGAGGATTTGTTTCCTTTCATTTGTGGGTAGTCACAGATCCTATGATCCACACTTCCACACCGCAAGCTAGCTCCATTCATCCTCCAACACTCTTCAATCTTGTGTCCCATTTGTCCACAGTGGCAACACTTCCCTTTAGGTACACGAGCCAATTGTTTACCATTCTTCTTGGACTTCTTCTTTTGGGGTCTGTTACCATTGTTGGTCTGCTTCTTTTTAGCTATGATTTGAAGCCCTTCTTAGTAGATCCCAAAGCATTCCCCAACAATTGGGAAGCTCGTTGTAATGCCTTGGTTATCTTCTGAACCAACCTCAGTCCGTCCATAAGTGTTGTGGATTGTTCCTCAGTTGTCATTCCTCTAAGTTCCTTCAAAATAATTACCAAGATTGTCAGTTTCTCTTTTGCTTCTTTCTTCTAACTTACAAATCTTATAAACATTTATCGAGGGACATGATATGCCTAGTCCATGGCTTCTACCAAATCTTGCGATTGCTTGCGATATCCCACCTATAGTTAGGATAACCTACAACCTTTGGGTATCAAGGCCAGGTTTCCATCTAGGGATTTTAACCCCTACCTTATCCTATTTGGAGTTTATCCACCAGTTCCAGGGTGTTGACAAGGGTCCTATCATAGTGTTGGACACATCAAATTTCCCGAAAGCCTAGACTTCTTACAGAAAAGCCCTAAAACATGGGATTTAGGCTGTGGCTTTAGTACCTCCTAACACATCTAGCAGTAGATAAATCTAGAATAAAAAGGTGACTCTCTAATGATAAGGCTATAGCTTAGAGCATATACAACTATGGTAATGCTTCTTTATAAAGTAGATGGTCAGGTCTAGTTCATGGTTCCACTCTCTCACTCGGGGCTAACAAGGGGCAGAAACAAGGGACTTAATTATTCATGACAGAATTTTTTCATAATTTAGGCCAGAGCTTAGCCTGAGGGATCTTAGTTGTGCAGACTGAGATCCCATTTAGGATCAAGGGCCAAAGCTCAATGTAAATTTCTAACCAGCCAAGATTTAGAGTTGAAACCTTGATGTTACTCCTATCCAATCCTAGATTCCAAGACTAGCAATCTAATTTCACTTCTTGCCTTACCTAGGATCCAGTAGAAGTTCTAATAATGCTCCTCAGTCCAATCCAAGGTCAGGGCTAGTGTTCGAATGTCTTTCCCATCTAGTCATAGAATCGAAGAGTAAAAATTCAGATACTCCTATCTACCTAGCTAGGGATCAAGGCCAAAGAGGTCAATATTCTGAGATCTCTCTCTACTCCATCCTGAGATCAAGAGCCATAAATCTGGCATCTTCTTCAATCCAAGTAGGGATGCTTTGACTAAACTCTTAATGCTTCCAAGCATACTCTGACATTACCTCTAATGCACCTAGGGCTGCTGGGATGCTCTGATACCACCTTTGTGACGCCCCCAAAATTTAGGTATCATAATTGCAGCAGAAGTTCAAAAACAATCATCTAAAATGAAATCCGATCTCACCTACCAACATAAACCTTAACCAAAGCACTGCAAGTCACACTGAGGACGTGACATTCTAGTCAAATGGTAATGAAAGGGGCCCACAAGCCTAAACAACATAATTAGGGCCCACAAGAACAATTTTTCTCCAAGAACAAAGTTCTTCCATGACAAGATTCACTTTTAAATTTTAGAAATTGACACACTCCATTGTAATAAATTTTTCTATGATAATCATATAATCCCAACACATAAAACACAATATGATTGATATATGATTCCTCCATTCATGATCCACACTTAGACAAATCATCAACTTATTTCTTTAATTTATTGCATAGTTTGTACAATCGCTAATTCCAAAAGAAGACACTCCACACATACCCATCCCACAAGGGTTTACAAGCACAATACATGATTCACTCACACTTAGACAAATCATCATATATGATTGATCTAGGATTCCTCCATCCATGATCCACACTTAGACAAATCATTAACTTATTTCTTTCATTTATTGAATAGTTTATATAATCGCTAATTCCAAAAGAACACACTCCACACAAACCCATCCCACAAGGGTTTACAAGCACAATACATGATTCACTCACACATCTAAAAATCAGAAATAAAACTCCTCCAAGGTGCTTCCAAGCTCTCCAAACAATGGGTCGGCTACATGCTAATCATGCTTTAATCACTTGAAATGTTAATAGGTTTATGAGCAAACTAGCCCAGTAGGATTTATATCTCGTGGTGGGGGCAAAATATACGTAATAAACATTTTTACAAGCTGAATTTCAAGAAAAGAAGCAGGATAATCAAGGCAAGCAGGAAGTGTGATTATAGTAGGCAAGAGTTGCATATTGCAGAATTCAAGGCGAATCATGCTATTTTTATAATCATGGTAAAAATACAAAAGTCAAGCTAATTATCCAATCAAGCGTGTGACAATAATAGAAGATTGGCCATTTTCAAACGAATCAGTGTGACAATAATAGAAGATTGGCCATTTTCAAACGAATCAAACTTATTAAGTCAAGTGAGCGAGTCAAACATATCATAACAAGTAAGCACATCGTGCTTCCTTCATATCATATAACAAGGCACTTTCCAATCTTGCATACATATGGATGCCAATGCCAAGCACCACTCAAAATTTTTTGAACCACACTCTCCAGGTTATCAAGTACATCGGGGCGCTCCTCCCGAGGATCGAATCAGGCCCCATTGCACAGGCTTTTGATCAGGGATATCATCCCAATAGTAGTGTCGATTTCAAGAACAAGATGGCCATAGGAGTCAAGAAGGACAAACTTGTAAGATATCATGGAAGCCAATAACATAAGCTCAAATCAAGGAACTTCAAGAGTACAGATTGTTAGGAATTCAAACAGGCATGTCAGATAATGTAATGCAGTAAGCTCAAAGGGGTTCCTATACACTTCTTTTGATTTCAGATTCAAGGTGAGCAGATTCAAAGGTGGAATTTTAGTTAATCACAAGCCAATAGATCAAAGAAAAATTAGGAGTCATTAGCATAATCTTCACATTCATACCATTTTTAACATGTACAAGGTACTTAGGATTATTGTCATGCAGGATGCTCTTCTATAGGACAGATCACAGTGGCCAGAAGGGCCAATCGAGTTAACAGTCGAAGTGCACAAGAGGGAACAATTGAGGTGGCCAGAAAAGCCAGTTGAACTTGCCACCGAGGGCCAGTCGAACTTACCACACAGGGCCAGTCGAAGTTGACAAGAGACTTAGACAAGGATCCCAACAAGGAGGTTGTGGGAACCATCACATAATCAAACTCGAAGGTTGCACATCCAATCTAAGGGTTCCGAAAATACATAGACCAATAGACAAATCAAATGGGTTCCTATTTCGGGAAAGGTCAAGAAACTCTTGACATACTTCTTAGGAACAAGGGTCATGTTCCTCAGGTACAAGTTGAATCAAGGTGAGGCTTGCGAAGGTGTAGGGGTCAGGAAATCTAACACTCTACTGATTAAATGTTTAGACAAATAAGAGGTGTTCCACTAAGTTCTTAACATAGAAAAATCCAAGGATATTTAGAACAAGAACAGGCCATTTAATTTGTGCCTGAGAAAACCTACCTTTATTTGGGTTGGTCTTTTAAATCCACGCCTATGGTTTGATGTGAGGCTTAGAGGAAGAAGAACTCCTTGAAGTCCAACCCCTATAAGTTGAGGCAGTGGTCCAAGGATTGAAAGGATCCAAGCTCCAGGATACAAGATCATCCCTCCAACTCTGGAGTTCTCCATTGTGTCAGGTCTCCAAACTTCTCCAGCAGGTTGTCTTCTGGACAGGAAATATCATAAGGTTCGGCCAAGAAAGGCCATAAGGTTGATTTAAGGGCTCTTTGGTCCCATTTAGGACCCTTTCCATATTCCTACGAAAGGGACAAAAGGGGACTAAAGTCCAATCTGGCGATACATAAGCCATGCCCAAACCATACCCTGCCACACCTAACATTGACTTGGTCTGTAAGGACAGACAGCCAAGATCTGTCATACTTCAGACCACACCTTTGTCATACTTATCCTTGACTTGATTTGGAAAAGGACAGACCAACCGTGCCTGGGCCATGCCTTATCAACTCCTAAGGTGATGTGACTAAGGGTCAGTTCCAAGTACAATTTATTTAAGATTTTCCCATATTTAAGTCTCTAGGTAGTCCTATGAAGATGGGAGGACAAGGCCCCCATCGATTGTGTTCAAGAGGCACATCGATTATTGATGAAGCCAACTATTGGTTATGGAAGGGCTCACATCGATTAGAGAACAAAATCCTCCATCGATTGGTGTTTAAAAGCCATATCGATTGTTAAATAACAAGAAAATCGATTGCTGAATGACCAGACAATCAATTGTCAATTGACAAGGCAATCGATTGTCAAATAACAAAAAAATCGATTGTCATAAATAGGCAATCAATTTTCATAAAGAGGCAATCGATTGTCATAAAGAGGCAATCGATTGGTGAAGGTGAAATATCGATTGTATCGGAGGCAATCGATCGCTGAAGAAAACATCAATTGCATAGAAGGCAATCGATTACTCATTTAGAACATCGATTGCAGACCAACATCAGTTGTTCATTAAACATCGATTGCATACCAACATCGATTGCGGACCAACATCGATTGCTTCTTTAAACATCGATTGTTCATTTAGAACATCGATTACTAAAGGACAAACATTGATTGTTCATTTACAACATTGATTACTAAAGGAAAATCATTGATTGTTCATCTGAATATCGATTACTGAAGGAGAACATCTATTGTGAATTTGACCATCAATTACTGAAGGGCAACATCGATTACATAGAAGGAAATCGATTGGTATTTCATCATATAGAAAGTCTACTTCGTCATATACGAAGCCTTAGTTCATCATATCCGAAGTCCCACTTCGTCATATCCGAAGTCCCACTTCGGCTGACAATGTTATCTTATGTTTTATATGAAATTTCACTTCGTTATATACGAAGTTCTGGTGGTTATTGTCCCCCTTTCATGAATTTCCCATTCATCACAAGACGTCCTTCATTGGCACCTTTACTTTAATTATCCTGATTGAGACCTTACTCAATCTTGTCCACTAATTTATCCTCATTTATTTGGATTTAAAATTTGGGTTGTTACGGTCACCATACAAAGAGTCTCAAGTTGTTTTTCAACTTCGTATATGATCTGGACCTTTTGTCTTCTTGTATCTCATGTAACTGGGTCAAAGGAAAGCCATAGATCCATTTACTTTCCATTTCCAGCAACTACTTTCGTTTATAGTTTCATCCCAGGAACCCTAGATTTGGAGTTATGGATCAAGCAAGTGAGTCTACGCCATTTTCTTGGTCTTGCTAGCATGTTGAGTAGTCTATGTCTATACTTTAAAAGCCATCAACCACATGTTAAAAACATTAAATATATTAATATGATTCTAACGTTCTATATGGAAGTTATTGATCATACTCTCCATTGATTATGCCTTTTCGTCCTTATGTTCTAACTCTAAGTTAAAAACGTCTTGATATAATCTGTGTCATAACCATGTTGGTGAGAATACATGCTAGGTTTCGACTTGAGTCTACTTGGTTTTATTTCCATGATCCTTACTATGACATGACTTTCCATATTGGATAAGCTCTAAGATTATTACATGTATTGTCATTCCTTACATACGTAGATAGGAAAGTCCCCCTACTTTATGGATTTTCTCATAGTGATTTAATTGGTTGTATTATTGAAGTTCCTAGAAGACAAAATGCACTTCTTTTCTTGTCTTTTTCTCATGAGTGGGCTTCATAATCATGAAACCAAGCTATTAAAGTAAAGATTTAACTAAAAGTGTAAGTTGAGCCGTTACACTTCTGAAATTCCTTCTCGACTATTGTTATCACGAAATCATGTTCACATGACTTGATATTTTTTTGAAATCCTTATGAACATGATATTGAAATGTATGCTTCTTGAAACTCTTGTTATTGGCGATGATTGATTGTGGGTATCTACATTTGAAATAGTGAGATGCATGGCGAGTGTCCAAGGGCTCCAGTCTAGCCCCATCGATAAAGAGTCGAAAATATACTGTTAACCATGTGGTATAATGATTACTGGCATTGCATCTGCGTTGAGAGTACTTTCATGTTGAATGCTAGATACATAACCACATACACAAGTCCTACTGTGCATTCCAAGGAGGCATAGATCCTTAGTGCACATTAGTGGCATCGTGCCTAATTATTGTTACATGTTAAAAGTTCTTTCTCGTGTGTGCTTACTAGCTTGCTTGCGTGATATGGCCATCATGTGTTCTTGCAAACCATTGATATCTTGTGTGCTTATACATACTGCTTTATTGTTAGTTCTTGCTTGTTACCTCATTCTAGATCTTGTTCAATCACTTGTTCAATCTATCTTGCTCACGTATCAAATTTAATGGGATTTATCATTCATGCATATCTTGATAATCGTGTGTACCTTGTTATTAAAATGTTAACCACTTTTATTAATTCCCGCACATCGAGATATAAATCATACTGGGATAGTTTGCTCATTAACTACTTCTTAACATCTTAGGTGACCCTTTTGGTTAGTCTTTGGACCAATCTCTGTCCGTCCATAAATGGTGTAAGCATATCCTCCATTGCTGTTTATGTTCTTTCAAAATAAATTATCAGACGGTCTATCTTCTTTACCCCTTGTTAATGCCTTATAACTTACACTATTTATTTACTAAATAAAATTTTGGACTTAGCCCATGTTTCTACCCAATCTCACCTGGTAGGTAATAGAGTTCTTGACACAAGCTGAGGGTTCTAATGACACTCATCCTATCATTCCTGATTGCCTAGGACTTAAGGAAAGTCCAGGCTCTAATACCACTCTGTCACGCCCTGATTTTTACAACGGAATTAAATCAGGAACGCGACGAACAAGCAAGCATTCAAAAGCTGTAAGACCTGGCTTCTCAGCTTTCCTTCTGGTGTCTTGGATGACTGGCCACTAATGCGTCTAGGCTTGGCAACGCGTTTGTGTCGTGTTGTGGGTGCACGATGTGACAGTAATCCTTGTCACGATGAGCGTGTGCATCGCGTTCTTGTCGCGCCCAGCTTTCCCATCACGTCTTGTTGTTGCGACCGGTCAATAGGTCGTGACTGCTTTCTGTCGTTTCAGTCGTCTAACGCCTGTCAGGGTGGTAGGTGTGTTAGTACGACCTGTCGCATTGTCACAACGTCCTTGGGGGACGCGTTCTTATCATGGTGCGTTGACCTGTCGTGTTAAGGTTCTTAACGCGACGCGTCGCCCCGTCGTGTTTTGAGTGCCGAAGGCTTAAGGCCTTGGCCGGTGACCCCTTCCACTTTCTCCCTCTTTCCCCTCTCTTCTCCCCCTCCGGCGGTGCTCCGCCTCCCTCTCTTCCCTTTGTGTGTTTCAGGCGAGGAGGAGGGTTGTACGTGGTGTCATGGCGTCGTGGACCTTGCGTGGAGTGAGGAGGAGGTGGCCAACCGATGTGAAGGGCCCTATTGGGGTTCGTTCTTTGTGCAAGGTAGGGATTACTTGAACCCTTCTCAATCCGGGCGGATTGGCAGCCCCTCGGGGTTTGTAGTTAGTGTTTACTGCTTTCCCATACTCCCCTCCCCCGTGTGGTGGTGTTTATAGCATGTGGGCGGCCCCGAGATGGAGCATCCCGTCGGTCTGCCTCTCTACTAGTGTCGCGACTGCGGGGAGCATTGCGACACAAGAAGAGGCATCGACCCGGTCGGGCGCGACCTTATCGCGATGTTGTTGCCTGTCACGATAAGGGTCGCTGTCGCTACGCGTTTTTCTGTCGCGACGCGCTGCCCCAGTGCGACAGGGTGGCTGTCGAGGTGCTCTTCCACGTCGCGATGGTATTGCGGTGGCCTAGGGGGGCGCGACAATGCCTGTGTGTGCCTTGGATGTTCCGTGGTTCCGGTTGGGGTGTCGGCGTGTGCCCCAGGGCTTGCTTTCCCTCGGGACCTTTTGGTGGGGAACGCGGTAGATTACCTGGCTACGTTCAGTGACCTAAGGTGACACCTTCGTGGCTGTGTCCTGGCAGTGGTGTCAGGAGGGTCGTGTCTGCCTAATAAATCGATTGACTTGCGATCAATTGATTATTAGCAGAGCGATGGGTTTCCGTACTGTCCGGTGGTATTCCGAGGTTCTAGCCGTTCGTGTGTGCCTTAGTTGGCCGAGGACCCTTTGAGGGTTCATGCGTGCCTCGTGCTTGCTGGGCTTGTCGTGGGTTACAAGCCAACAGTTTGGCGTGGTTTTTGTTGTGCTTGCCCCATCTGTTCGCCTGGTGCTTGGCACTTGAGGGATTGTACCATTCAGAGGTTGTCTCCGTTGCCTGGGACCCCCATCCTCGGGAGCCTTTGAGGGAGCGTTTGGGGCTACGAGCGTGCTCGAGTTTGCAGCCGAGTTGGCGGACTCTGGAGCTGAGGGGAAAATGAGGTTTGGACAGTGGCCCCGAGTCATTTGTAGAGCTCTCTTGGTTAGGCCTGGGACACCGAGGACAGGCGGAGGTCTACCCGGTGCAGGCTAGCCAGTCCCTTGTCTCACAGCCTCGCTCTACCTTGGTTCTAGAGCCACGTAGGGTGTCAGGCGTGGGGCTGCAGCTTGGCCAGGCTTCGGTGTTGCATGTGTTGTGTGTTCTTTGGCGGTTCTATCTCGCTCTTCTGGGGAGGTCAGAGGCGAGAGCCGGCTGGCGAGCGGAGAGGGTGTGGAGGGCGCGTCCCCCTCTTAGCTGCCAGTGGCGGTGGCTTGGTTGCTGTTGTTGTGACTGTGTTTCCTTATGATGTTTCCAAGTGTTATCCGTTGCCCTTGCGTACACGGCGGTTATAGCCTGGCTGTATCTAGTCTCTATGGGCATCGTTGGTCTGGCCTTGTCCAGACCTGTGCTTCTGGTGGTTTCCTCTCGGTGTCCTCTCGGTTCCGTAGTCCCGTTCTTGGGTGCCAGTCTGTGGTGGCACCGGCATGTGTGGCTTCCCGACCTCACGGTATGTCTGGGGTCTGGGGTGGTTCTGTTTGTCGGCCCTCGACCTTGTGGAGGTCTGAGGTGGCCGTGCTTGTGGTGAGACATCGTTCTCACCTGGTTGTTGCGGAGTCTCGACGGGTGTGCCGAGGGTTGCTTCCGCTTGTGCCCGACTCCCTTGGTTTCTGCGGGAGTCGTGTGTGTGTCACGACCTTGGTTGGTGGTCAGGGCATTGCACTGTTCTACTCCGCTGCTTAGTAGTACCCTGTTGTAGGTGTTCCTCGCTTTACATCTTTCTAGGGTAGTTTCCTGTTTTCGGAGTTCCTGCTGCTCTGGCCGGTGAGCGACTGGTAATCCCTACTGAGCCTTGTTCACAAGGCTCATCCCCCCCTACTTCCTTCAGCTAGGGGCTCGTCGTCACGGGAGCTCCATGTCGGATGGGTTGCGGAGGCGGTCGTGGCGTCGCGTGTTGTCAGCAGTAGTGAGAGTGAGTGTTGTGAGCTCTTCTACCCGAGTGAGTAGAGAGTTGTGCTTTACAAGTCCTCGGGGTATGCCTCTTAAGGACTGCACCTTTCTTCTTGTACCTGTACTTTTGCTTGGGACATGTTGTACAGACTTTTGTATATTGTACAAATTGTTATAGTTATTTAAATTCAGTACATATCTCACTAGACTATTTCTTCTAACCCTTCCAGATCTTCGGATCCGTAGGTGGTGACACGAACTTCAGGGTCCCTGACGGGGGTCTGGGAGGTCAGGTTGTTACAGTGGTATCAGAGTGGGTGTCTACTAAGATTTTTAAGGAAGTAATAACTATAGTTGTCCTAAGGAAAGGTACTAGTATGCTGCTGACACCGTCCGACTAGTGTTAGGCTTGTGCTTTCAATTGTTCTACAGGCGTGTGGCTTCCCTGCAAGTTTTGTGAGCACACTGCAGTGTGTTGCAGTTGTTACTGCGTCGCGTGCGTGGCGAGTGTGGTCACTCGGTGTGTTCGTGCCGTGGTGGCGCGGTTGGCGGTGGACTCGCTAGCAGTGGTCTTCCCCGTATGGAGGACGATTGCAGGCAGGTCTAGGTGATGAACAGTCTATCCCCATGTAATTTAATTTAATCACATTTCTATTTTGGTGATTAACAAAACTATGTTATGTTGATAATTATCAAACCCTTGATTAAGGTCACTAACCTATTTTCTATAAGTCTTGAGCACAGGAAATATAACAAGGAAAATCAAGACAAATTGGTAAGTATTATTCTTACTGAAGCAACATTAAGATCAAGTATGATATTTCTCTCAGTACACATCGGTTTCTTTTATAAATTATGACGACTGCAGTAGAACTGTAACGATTTCTTCATAACGGTTTCATAAGTGCCTTATCGATTTCTTCATAGAATGAAACATCGTTTGAATTCAAAAGAAATCGTTCTCATAATGATTTTCTATCGTAACGATTCCTTTAGTTATCGTAACGATTTGCTTATCGCAACGATTCCTTTAGTTATCACAATGATTTCCTATCGTAACGATTCCTTTACTTATCGCAACGATTTGCTATCGTAATGATTCCTTTAGTTATCGTAACGATTTGCTTATCGCAATGATTTCTTCAGACGTCGCAACGATTTGCAATCGTAACGATTCCTTTAGTTATCACAATGATTTGCTATCGTAACGATTCCTTTAGTTATCGTAACGATTTGCTTATCGCAACGATTTCTTCAGACGTCATAATGATTTGCTTATCGCAACGATTTCTTCAGACGCCATAACGATTTGCTTATCGCAACGATTGCTTCAGATATTATAACGATTTGCTTATCGTAACGATTGCTTAAGATATTATAACGATTTTCTTATCGCAACGATTACTTCAGATATTATAATGATTTACTTTACACATCAACTACTTAAGTAATCACATCGATTTCTTTGGTTCTCATAACGATTTGCTTTGCGCATCGACTTCTTAAGTAATCATAATGATTTCCTTAATGATCACAACGATTCTTTCATATCTCACAACGATTTTCTATTTGGTTGCATAACGATTTCATAAGTCATAAATGCATTGATTTCATATCAATCAACTTGACATATGACTTATCCTTTCAACGGGTTCAATAGTCAAAGTCTTCGCACATATTCTTCTGTCAGCTGTCAGCTGTGCATTTAATGAAGACTGAATGTATCTCTGCATGTATGCAGACGATATCGTCCATTATCGTGTCTATTCTTTATGCATCTTTTAGAACAGCAGAATAGCATTACTATTTTGATGAATATTCACACTAACGTTGACTGAAAACAAGAGACAGTTCAACTATCTATCATTCTAGCTTCTTTGTGTGCAGGTCCTGGCCAACTATTCATCTCACAACAATTGGACCTTGTAGAAGCCAAAGCACACTTCAGAAGATCCTATCTCTTTGCGTGCACAAATGGATAAAGAACTGTTGACTGGAAGCTTCCAAGTGCAACTCAGTCTAACATCCACAAAAAGTGGAGGCAACGGATACTTCAATGTTTAGAGTTCAAATTGAAGGTATATATATTGAAGAAAGGAGCTCCAGAAGAAATATAGACATAGACAGAGAACGACAATCATAGAAAACTCTCTGATCATCAAGTCTTCTGCGAGTTCTCAAGAAAGAGCCAAGCCTCATTCCATTAGATTAGCTCTTTGCTCTCTGCATTGATTGTAGATTTTCGAGAGAGCTTGTTTGGTTCTGAGAGTGAGCTTTTATTTATAGACCTCATTGCTCTCAGTCCCTTGCTTCAGATCTTGGCTTATCAAAGCTTGATCTAGGGGCTTAATCTCCTACTTACTTGTTTCTGTGTGTGTTCCCTTCTGTTGAGAATGAAGACCTGGTGGGGTATCCATGGTGTTGTTCCTCTTCGGGCTGTGAAGAGAAGACCAGCTAGGCTGGGTGTTGTAGTGTCCATAGGGGGACTATACCCTAGTTAGTGAAATCCTGAGTTGTTGCTTAGGGACTGGACATAGGACTCCTGTGGAGAGGAGATCCGAACCATGATACATCTTGTGTTGTGTGATTGTCTTCGTGTGATTGTTGTTTCTCTTTACTAACACTAACAATCTTCAAAGTGTATTTCTCTGTGAACATTTTTAGTGACCAGGTATTAGCTGATAATTTCCTCTGGGCTACCTAACTGGGCAACAAGTGGTATCAGAGCGAGTCTCTTCGACAAAGAAGAAGATCCAACGATCTGAAAAGTAAAGATCCATGGCAGCCTAAGGAAACATTGAAGGTTAGTCTGTCAACCGACCCCCTCTCTTCAATGGTGAAGACTACACTTACTGGAAGACCAGAATGGAGTATTTTCTGCAAGGATTCGACTATCAAATCTGGTCAATTATAGAAGAGGGAGATCTCGTTATCCTGAACTCAAGGCAGAACTGGACAGACGATGATAGGAAGAAGATCTCCCTCAACTGTAAAGCTAAGAGCATTCTGTGTTGTGCTCTCAATAAGAAGGAATTCAACATAGTTTCAGCCTGCAAATCCGCAATGGAGATGTGGGAAAAGCTCAGAATCACATATGAAGGGATATACAAAGTGAAAGAGACAAGGATTGACATTCTTTAATACAGTATGAAAGATTTCAGATGCAACCAGGTGAATCCATAACTCAAATTTTCAGTAGATTTACAGACATTACAAACGACTTAGCTGGACTTGAGAAGACATATGAAATTGGAGATATGGTTAGGAAGATTCTCATATCCCTACCACCCTCATGGACCCCAAAGGTAACAGCTGTTGAGGAAGCCAACGACTTGAAAAAGATGTCGTTGGAGAAGCTCACACTACAAAAAAAATGACCTATAACTTCGCATAATAACCGTAGGTATATACCCAAAATCCGAAGGTAAAACCCTTTACCTACGGAAAATGCTATGGTTTGAATCCGACACACATGCTCCCGTGACTAAAGCCTATACCCACAGAAAAATAATCGTAGCTATATATCGGATTATTCATACGAATATTAACCGTAGGTAAAGAACCATATAAAGCATAGGTAAAAGACTCAAAAAAGCATAGGTATTGCCATCTATACTCATGGTTTTGTTCCCGTAGTAATAAATTTTTGAGATGATGATAAATAAGTGTAGGAATAAATATTACAATATATACCTACGGTTGTACAGCATTGTCTGTAATCATGTTTAGTAATGAATATTAAAAATCGTCGGTGTAGATTTTTATTTTTTTTCAAATAGAAACTACATGTCCACTCTTACACCATTCAAATAGAAACTACATGTCCACTCTTACACCATTCAAATAGAAACTACCTATCCACTCTTACACCATTCAAATAGAAACTACCTGTCCATTCATGATATAAACATGTAGTTCTACAAGCATGCATTCTATACACATGCACATATAAAATGCATATACATCCACATAACTAAAATAAAATTCAAATCCATATCCACTTATCTACATCACATAATTAAAACAACATTCAAATCTATAATATTCACATTCACATCCATAACAGTCACATGTCTACTCAAATATCTACATAAATATCTGCTCTTATATTCATGAAGAGATTGAACTTAATCAAAGACATGGAGAAAGAATTAATAGACATGACCAAAAGAGTTGTTTACCCATGCATGTTACATACAGATACTGAAGTTGCTGCTGGAAATCTAACTCTCCTATTTTAAAGACGAACACACCCACCTTCCAAGTTCCCTGGTACTGCTGCATATTTTAGACGGTCAGACTTCGAGCGTGTACAGTGGTGTTGCTCTGCTAAAGCTATAGTGGCAGCCACATCAGAAGGATTGTCCTGTTTCTTTTATGACCAACATTACAGCTGGCATTGTTATATAAACTGAACAAAAGCTTGGCCTTCTTCCCTAGAAGTACCTCCTAGAACTCTGGCAAAACTAACACAAGCATCCTTGACTTAGAGCCAAAATCTTCAAAGCCTGTGCCCCTCAGGTGAGATGTGGCAAATGGGAGATACTTGTTGTCTACCTCTGCTTACCCATTGCTTCCTTATGATATATTTTCTTGGGAATTCATTTCCCTTTCCTAGTTGCCTGCTATTCCCATCATAGAGGACTCAAAGGTGAGGGTTGCTCAGAACCCAAACAGCAATATCTTATTCTAATGTCTTGTTGAAAAGGTGGACATGAAAGCCATCTGGGAACGATAAGCCAGGAGTTCGGATGGTATTCCCACCTTTGATTGCTTTCCACCTGCTCATTTTCCAAGCCAAAAAAAGGTTCAACTTGTCACAAGTATATTCATAAAAGAAAAACATAAATAGGACTTGATAAAGGCTAAGAGTGCAGTTTTAGATGTAGCAAAGATATTGCAGATGCCAAAAGTGGAGTTGGACGAAGAAAACAAAGTCAGATTCTGTAACGCCCCAGAAATTCAAAGTGTTAAGAAAATACAAATAATATGGTTATTATACATTAGACTTGGTATTAAATTAAGATAATTGATATTTAGGTATGATTAAGGGTAACGAACGTTACCCCATTGTCGTACATAGAGGTGCGCGCTTCCACAGGGCGACACCGGAAAACGATAACGAAATAAAAATCCGAGAACATCATAATTTCCAGAAAAATGTGAAGAAGTCAGAAATGTAAATAGTTTAATTTTTCGACGTACAAATTTCAAGGTACAGTCGATGCGACTATTTTTCGGGTGATTTTTCAACTAGTGTAAAATAAAATATAAAAATTAAATAAAAATCACCATAATTAGCAAAACCATTAAATTAGCTTATGGTTTAAATTTCACGACAAATGGACACTGTTTGGATAGATTTGCATAAGGATTAAATGACCAGCTGATTTATGGGTGAATTACGGAAGGGATTTTGTGGGATTTTTACTATGCCTACGTGTAAGGCTTAAGGGAGGCCAGCACACCTATAAGAGAAGGTAACACGTTAGTTACCATGTGTAACTTGCACTGGAAGCTGCTGCGTTGGCATTTGGACTTCATCATCTTCTTCAATAGGGTAGGATTCAATTTCTTTCCATTCTCTTCCTATCTCTTCTCTTTTCTAAATCCTTGACCCCCACCTTTGTTAAAAGGTCATGATCACCTACTTACTTGCTATAGACTGTGAATTCTCTTTTGAAAAACCATGAACCCATCCCTTAGTCTTGTTTTAGTTGTGTGGTTGTAGGATTTTCCTTCTACTCTTGTTCTCTTCTTCCTACATTTCAATGTAGTTCAAGTAGTTTGAAGGGATCCTTTACCAAGAATTTGTTGATTTCCAGTTTTGGAAATTAGTCCCATGGTAAGAATTAAGCTTCTCATCATTTATGATTTAGTGTTAGGCCATGGGAGACAATACAATTCTTTCTTCCATCATAACTTGTGCAACTCCGAAATCATGTTAACCATTTATGTGAATCACATTCCATGTCCATTCTTTTGTTTTCTTATCATGTTAGCTTCATATTTGAGACTAAGATCATACTTGGATAAAGTCTTAATCATGTTAGGAATGATAGAAAAGTTTGGTAGTACAATTTCTAGTTGGATTTAATCAATTTTTGGAAGCCTACATAGCACCTATCGACAGCTCTGCATTCACCTGTTGACAGGGCCCTTTGTCCAGAGCCCAGAAAATGTAACCAAGCATGGTTGTCGACAACCACCCCTCTGGTTGTTGACAACCATTGTCAGGTTGAGACTGAGAAAGCTTTGGTTGTCGACAACCACCTCTTTGGTTGTCGACAGCCCACTGTCAGACTGAGAAACCAGCCTCTGGGAAAGCCTTGGTTGTCAACAACCACCCCTCTAGTTGTCAACAACCACTGTCAGTTCCAAATTTTTTTTTTGGCACCTACCATGAACCATTTCTTGACTCGAACTATACCCAATTGTTCTAACCAAATGCCTACTCTTTCTTAGATGTTTCTACCACCTAAACCTCTACTAAAAATTCATCAAGTTTCTTTTCTCTTCGTCATGAATCATCTCGAAAATTTCTGAACATAATTGACCTTGTGAGACCATCACTTCTTGTAATCAGTGAAGGAACAGAGTTCCTTAGTTTTTGAGTGTGAACCTTGAGTGAATCCTTGTATGTCCTTGATCCATTACAAGGATGAATGTGCTACGATGACAAATTGTGAGTCTTGGACTCATTTAAGAATTATACCGGGCAAATAAGGGCTGGTTCAGTCCTGGGGAGAGCACCCGAATTCGTTAGTGGCCGCGCGGGAACGATAAGGACAAGTGGATGTTGGCATACATCATTTCGTGCTTGATTAGTCATCATGTCATACATGTGTGTGTGAATATGTATCTGAACCAGAACTTAAGTGTTATCTTGAATGTGTGATTATGCTTCTACATTTTCATTGTTCTACATATGTTAATCAGTGGACACATTCGTCCCTCCATTTAATACTCAATGTTAGCAATATTCAGATTCTTGTCCTGTGATTATATACTTGAGTCCTTTTTGTTTAAAGGAATTGAATTCTACTGGGCTAGTTAGCTCATTCTTCCTACCTTTTTCTGGTTGTCCAGATGAGAATGAAGTGTAGCGGGGGATGTGTGTGCTGAGGGGACTGCCCGTCATCTTGCGAGTCATCAACTTTTATTTCTTTTAGAGTAGTTGGAATGTAATATTGCTACAGTTTTCTTTTGTATATTCCTCATTTAGACTGAAATGAGGAGTGTTATGTAATAAGTTTCCGCTAAACAAGTGTTTGCGTTTATGTTAATACTCGTGTTCATCATCTGTCATGTTCAATAAATGGAATTTTATTAGGACGTGACAGATTTAGTGGTATCAGAGCTTAGTTCGATAAACCTAGGGATAACCAGTGAGTTGGGGTAGAAACTTGGGATTTGTTAGCACGATTTTTGTAACTATAAAATAAAAAAAATGCTTAACTTGTGAATTATTTCAGCATGGACATGAGTGCTCAACAAAGGTTGGTAGCAGCCATGGAAATGCTACGTCAGGACCTAGAATCATATGCTCAAGCACAGAGAGAAACCCACGTACAGATCAAAGAGGAAGTATTAAATCTGACGGCAGGCGCTTTCTTGGCGGGAAATCCACACCTTTCATTGAATATTATGAACCAAATCATGAATGATCTGGATGGTCTGAAGCTGGGGCAAGAGATGCTGCTCCATCAGATCGAGGGGTATTGGGAGGTGATGACCGATGCCGCAAGGGAGCTGCATTATGGGGCTGCAGAAGAACAACAACCACCGCCTGCAGAACCGATTATAGACTTGATCGGGAATTAAAAAATTGTGGATATACAACTCACTTTTTGGAACCTCTCCTTTTGTTTAAATGTTGAATGTATATATGACTCCCATGTATTTATGGAGTGAGAGGTTATGGTTTTGTACAAGTTGGAAGTAGGAGACTGTGGTAACTTAGTTGGGGATTGTGGTAACATGTTTTGATGTAAATATTTGACTAGTGTATAGAAATGGTGTATTAGGTGGATTTGAATTGTGTGTGATGAATGTGAGTTTGGGATGATTGAGGAATTAATGTATATCTTATTGGATGTTTCAGCTACTATCTCCATTTAGTGATGGACGGAGGTGACGCTAGTTGGAGGAAGATGGAGAGTTCTATGCATGATTTGACTGGAGTAATGAAGACAGTAGCAAGAAATAGTAACCATAACGAACAAGTTTATTAAAGATTTTCGAAGCCTGGACCCTCCAAGATTGGCAGGAAGTACAGATCCCGACGAAGCTGAGAATTGGCTAAAAGACATTGAAAGGATATTCAGAATGATTAAGTGTATAGAAGAAGAAAAGGTTCAGCTGACTACATTCCAGTTAGATCGGGATGCACGTGCTTTGTGGGAGACTGTGGAAGCTACCCTGAGGATTCCAGTCAGGTTAGTTGGGAAGAGTTTGTGGAACTGTTCAATGATCAATATTTCTCCGAAGTGGTTCAGGAGAAGAAAGCAAATGAGTTTGCTAGTCTATAGCAGCTAAGGATGTCAGTATCGGAGTATGAGGCCCAATTTGCCCGGTTGTCAAAATATGCTCCACATCTTATAGCCACAGAGAAATTGAAGGCTAAGAGGTTTATGAATGGACTACGTCCTAATTTTATCATGCAGTTAACTCCTCATCTAATCACTACTTATTCAGAATGGTTAAGAAGCCTTGGCATTGGAAGCTGCGAATGATACTGTGGACAAGATTAGGGGGAAATTTGGAGAAGGATCTTCAGATCAAAAAGGAAGTATGAGTCGGGGAATGCCCCGAAGGTTCAACAAACTGCTAAGA
Source organism: Colocasia esculenta (assembly GCA_014218235.1). NCBI lineage: Eukaryota > Viridiplantae > Streptophyta > Magnoliopsida > Alismatales > Araceae > Colocasia > Colocasia esculenta. The sequence goes on along the minus strand of CM024755.1, from coordinate 113,788,756 downwards.
AGGCAGGCAAAGCTCCGGTAGGAAGTAAGAATGTTTGTAAGCATTGTCATCTCAGTGGACATCAGGCTGAAAATTGTTGGCGTAGGTTGGGTGCATGTCTCAAATGTGGGAGTACTCAACATAGAATTCCAGATTGTCCGATGATTAAGAATGCACCAGCCAACCCAAATCCCCTTGCAAAGCAAGGAAGACTGCAAGCAATTCAAGAAGTGGTACCTGAATCCCCACAAGAGGGCGGATTGATTGAAGGTACATTGTTAGTAAACTCAAAACCTGCATTTGTGTTGTTTCATTCTAGAGCTACACACTCTTTCATTAGTTATGAGTTTACTAAATCTCTGGAAATACAATCGGTTCCATTACCCACACAACTCGAGGTTGCAACTCCTTTGAGTAAGGGTAAGAAACTTAAAGAATATTACCCTGCTAGCTCAATCATAATTCAAGGACATGATTTACCCGGTGACTTGATATGTTTAGAAATGTGGGATTACGATGTAATTCTTGGAGTGGATTGGTTATCTAAATATCATGCTAATTTAGATTGCCAATTAAGGCAGATCACTTTTCCAGGAAAGAAAATCTGTTCTATAACTTTTGATAAACCACATACCAGAAGAATACCAATAATTTCAGCAGTTAAGGCTTGTAAGCTAGTACAGAAAGGTTGTCAAGGGTATTTAGCTTCTGTGACCCTATTAAATCAGAACATTACTGGATTGGAAGATATTCTGGTAGTAAGGGAATTTCTTGATGTTTTCCTGAGGAGCTACCTGGCACACACCTAATAGAGAGGTGAATTTTTCAATTGAATTGGTACCAGGAGCAACACCAGTATCAAGAACACCATACAGAATGTCGATGGAAGAATTGAAAGAGCTAAAAAGGCAATTGTTGGAATTGTTAGAAAAGGGATTTATTAGACCTAGTACCTCACCTTGGGGTGCTTCTGTATTGTTTGTGAAGAAGAAGGATGGGTCTATGCGATTGTGCATAGATTATCGTCAATTGAATCAAATGACTATAAAGAACAAGTACCCACTTCCAAGAATTGATGATTTATTTGATCAATTGTCTGGGGCTCAGTGTTTCTCCAAGATTGACTTAAGATCCGGTTATCATCAGCGCAGGATTCAAGAATAAGACATTCATAAAACAGCTTTTCGAACAAGATATGGACACTATGAGTTCGTAGTAATACCGTTTGGATTAACCAATGCACCTGCTGCATTTATGCGACTGATGAATGACGTGTTTAGATCTTATTTGGATCAGTTTGTAGTTGTATTTATTGATGATATACTGACCTATTCTAAAAGTATGGAAGAGCATGAAGCACATTTACGGATTACTCTGCAATTGTTACGAGATCATAAGTTATATGCAAAATTTAGTAAATGTGAATTCTGGTTGAAGCAAGTGATGTTCTTAGGACACATTATTTCTAAGGAAGGTTTATCTGTAGACTCCTCAAAGATTGAAAGTATATAGAAATGGGAACAACCTAAGAATATCACTGAGATTAGAAGTTTTTTGGGCATGGCCAGTTACTACCGGCGGTTTGTCAAGGATTTTTCTAGAATTGCCTCACCTCTCACACAACTGACTAGGAAAGGAATTGCATTTATATGGAATGAGAATTGTGAACAAGCATTCCAATTATTGAAAGAATGTTTATCTACTGCTCCAATTTTAGCCTTGCCAGTAGAAGGAAAAATATTTGAGGTTTATACTGATGCTTCTAATATTGGACTGGGATGTGTATTAATGCAAGATGGAAGAGTTATTGCCTATGCATCAAGACAGCTAAAGACTCACGAGAAAAACTATCCAGTGCATGATTTGGAACTGGCAGTAGTAGTTTTTGCCCTCCAACTGTGGAGGCACTATCTATATGATAATCAATTCATAGTGTACTCCGATCATAAGAGTCTTAAGTATTTATTTTCACAGAAAGAACTGAACATGAGACAAAGAAGGTGGGTGGAATATATCAAAGACTATGACTTCAAGATTGAGTACCATCTGGGTAAAGGCAACACTGTGGCTGATGCACTTAGCAGGAATCCTATAGCCAAGATATTTCAATTGCAAGTAAAGGAATGGAAGTTGTTGGAAGAAGTTTCCACACTCAGTTTGAAGGTTGATCCACAAGAGGAAAAGATTGTAATTAATAATTTAGTCGTAAAATCAGATTTGCTAAAGCAGATTAGGGAACAACATACTGGATGGAAATTAGGGATTTCACGGGCAAAAGATGCCTGACGCCCATCAGTATCGCCAGTTAAAATCTCATGGTATGGGGTCGAGTATACATGGAGATCTAGATTTAAGTTGAGGGTTCAGGGTCATGATGTTTGCAGAACTTCAAAAATCGAGAAGAAAAGATTGGCTTGATGGAAAATTATGAAACAAGAGGGGTTTTGTTCCTAATGGATGGAACAATCTATAGACAAAATTAATTAGGTTTTGCTCGTGAGAATGTCTACCTTTGACTTGTTTGATCTTCTAGGGATTAAAACTTGAAGAACGAGGGTTGAGAACTTGAGCTGCCTTCTCCCCACGAGTTCTTCCTCTCCTTGGCTTCTTCTCCACGTCCATCAAGCCTTAGCAACGAGTTAGGGCAGGCCATGGAGAGATTGGGGAGTATTTAAGCTACTTGGGTTTCTATTTCCTAATAGAACTCTAATTCCTATTTAATTACGAGATTTCCTATTTCTCTCCTCCTTTTACGCTTTCCACCTTCTAATTGGGTTAGGTTGGGATGCAATTTCGTGGCCAACCAATTAAGTTAGGGTTAAGAATCTAATTCCGACCCAAATCACATATTTTAATGCTTTAATACCCCTTTTCTACTTAGGTAATATTTAAGTTACAAATTTAGGGAATTTTTCTATTATTCCTCTTTTAAAAATCCCTATTTTGGCCCAATAAATTTTAGAGAGTCTATTTAACAAATTCTATTACTTCTTTTCATTTAATGGGTTTTAATTAATTCTCTTTTCTTTGATTTTCCAATTAACTTAATTTTTAACATTATTAATTTTTATTTTTTGAAAAATCCAGGTTGCTACATCCTCCCCAAGTTCATATGATCATAGTGGAGAGAATGTCTTACCGAAAAGATCGGGGTAGTTCCATTTGATGGTTCCTTCAGGTTCCCAGGTGGATTCTTCCACTCCACGGTTATTCCACAGAACCTTAACCACATAGATGGGACGGTTTCTGAGTTGTTGTACCTTCCGTTCTAGTATCTTGGCTGGCTTCTCCTCGTATGTCATATCCTTGTTCAGCACCAACTTCTCATGGCGAATGATGTGTGTAGGATCATATGCATATTTCCTAAGCATAAAGACATGGAACACATTGTGTGCAGATGCCAAGTTTGGTGGTAACACCATTCGTTATGCGACCTCACCAACCCTTTCGAGCACTTCAAAAGGACCGATGAATCTAGGACTATGCTTCCCTTTTACACTAAATCTTTGGATGTCATGAGTAGGTGACACCTTTAAAAGTACATGATCACCGACTTAAAATTCTAAATCTCGCCTTCTCTTGTCCGCATAGCTCTTTTGTCTAGACTGAGAAATCTTGAGTCGGTCTCTAATCACCTGAATGTCCCTTATTGTATTTTGCACCATGTCTGGGCCGAGCCATTTCTATTCTCCAACCTCATTCCAGCATGCAGGAGATCTACAATTTCTGGCATACAATGCTTCGAACGGTGCCATCTTAATACTCATCTGGTAACTGTTGTTATAGGCGAACTCAATTAGGGATAGGTGCTCGTTCCAATAACCTTGGAAGTATATGGTGCAGGCTCTCAACATGTCTTCAACAATTTGGTTAGTTCTTTCAGTCTGCCCATAAGTTAGTGGGTGGAATGCGGTACTAAAGTTGAGTTTAGTACCAAGTGCACTTTACAGTCCTTTCCATAAGTGAGACGTAAATCTTGGATCTCGATCTGAGATAATAGATGATGGAACTCCGTGCAGTCTCACTATCTCCTTGACATGTAAGGCAGCTAGTACCTTCACCGACCACTTACTCTTTATAGGGAGGAAGTGAGTGGTTTTGGTTAATCGGTCGACAATGACCCATATGGCGTCGAGTCCACCACGAGTCTTGGGTAAACCCATGATTAAGTCTATGCCAATAATTTCCCATTTCCACTCCGGGATATCTAGTTGTCTAAGCACACGAGCAGGGCGTGTAACATCCCTGTCCCCTTTGAGGGTCAGCTCTCTCGGCTGTGGTTGCGACATGTCGACCCGTCGCCTTTGGAAGGCGACGTAGGTGACCGTCGCGTTCTGAATGAGAACGCGACGGCCGCCCCTGTCGTGACAAGGCTCTGACAGCAGACTATTGTTTTGTCATTTAGCCATCTGGACAGTGGAGACATGTGTCGTCATGCATGCATGAACGCGACATACTGGTCCGTCGCGATCAGATGTCAGTGTTGCATGCATGCCACATGGTGGCTTTGACCGTCAGGGTCTTAGTCGTTCCCAGATTGCGACATAGGTGTGTGTCACGTTAGCTTTGCTAACGCGATGACCAGGTCTGTTGCGTTCTCATCGTCTGTGTTTAAGTGCCCAAGTCTAAAAGCAAAAGCCCTATTTCACCTGTTCTCTGTGCTTTCCCCTCTCTGGCGATTCCTCTGTGCTTGGTGGCTTCGTGAGGAGCTTGGGTGGACCTTGTTGTGGCTTGGGGTGTTGTTTTTTTTTTTTTTAAGTAAAGCTATATCTAGGTTGATATGACAAAGGAGTGGACCTCCAATGTCGTAGTCAACTAGATAGTTTTATATATATAAGAAGCATGAAAAGGAAGGAAAAAGTACATAAGCAACGTGGGCTCATACTAGGACACCCTACACAGAGGGGTCAAATGTGCGTGAAGCATCGGCCCAAGAAATGAAGAGAAGAAACTATGATTAGTCCCCTAACTCCTCAGCTGAGTTCACACGTCGAAATGTGCTGCGTGTCCTGACTCTTGGTTGATGTGGTCGTAATATTGGGGGATCAACCGGACCTACCCAGTTGCTATGGAGTTGGAGCAGGTCCACGTCCTCACCCTTGAGGCCTGGGATGCTTCTTATGCCGTATTGCACTGGGAGATAGATCTCATGACCATTGGTGCTGCCCTCCATGCTCGGTTGGGAAGTTGCTGCGGAGTGTGCAGCGAATGGAGGTTAAGATGGCAGAAACGGTGCTGCCCCTATGGGCGCTGCAGATGGGGATCTCGGGGGCGAGGGTTTAGTTGTGATCATGCAGACCACGCCCCTTTTAGTCTTCTTTCATAGTGCGTCGGCGAAGGACATACGGGGGGCTGAAGGTGCATCCCCAGAAGACAGCATGGCTGCCAATGCAGTGCCCTTGACATCAGGGGGAGACGGGGGTGCCTTCAGTAGAAATGTTTTCCAAAAGCTTAGCAAACTGTCTTGGGTCCTCAAGAAGGACTGCATCCTTTTTAGGTTGGGGGGCTTCAGGAGGTTGGCCTCCAAGCAAGGGCTGCAGAGTTCAAAGCATGAGGTGATTGAGGCGTTGGCTTGTTTGCATGCTCAGTCGGAGTGGTACAGTCCACTGCGAAGGTGGCGCTTGCTGCTGCACCACCAGCAGACATCAGGGCAGAAATTGAGAAGGCGCTGGTTACTTGTTCATCTAATAGTTGGGACGGCATATCGTCGAGCACATGTGTTGCACATATAGTTGGCTGATGGCCCTGCGTGTTGTTCTGAACTGGTTGGGGCAATCCATCAAACACCTACTGTGCATCAGTCGGAGGAGAAAGTAGGACTGTGCAACTAGCAGCTGCACTGCTTGACTTGCTGGGGGGAACAGGAGGGGGGCCTGTTGCACATGCCATGCCCTTCTGAACATGCTGGGGAAGTCCATCAAACACCTGGTGTGCAGCAACTGAAGGAGAGTATAGGGCTGTGCAACCAGCTGCCATCTTGCTTGCTGCACCCACATCATTGCCTTCATGACCAGCCGCATCATTGGATGCATTGCCCATAGGTTTAACGGGCTGCCATACTAGTTTGGAAACCGATTGACGAAGATGAAGAATGGGAGCTCCAGACTTGGAATTCTGATTGGCACCCGGATGTCCCCCATCTCCATCAGTGCGAATGGCACCTTTCTTTCTCCTTGTGTGGTAAGCGTGGATTGGATTGGTTGTGTTCTTCTTTCTCCTTCTCCTTTCCTCACTGTGCATTTCCCCCTTCTTCTTGTATGGTGCATGCTCCTCTCCATCGGCTCATGAAGGAGGTCGTGCTCGGCTCGTGGACGGTGTGAGCGTGGGCTTTGGAGCTCGGAGGAGGAGGGATGCAAGCCTACGAGAAGGCTCCTCTGGGGTGGTTCTTCACCTTGAGGTGGGGAATCCAAGCCTTCCCCCTAGTTCTACCATGCTAGGAAACCAATCCCCTTTCTCCAAGCCATTTAGACTTCATGCTAGATGTGCATTGTAGTCATTGTATCATGTGCATTCTTATGGGATGTTGTTTATGTGGTTTTCCATGCTTGGAATGGGTGGTTTGAGTTGAGGGACTCATGTATGCATGTGAGGATTTTTAGTGTAGTTTACCTTCCTTGTCATGCATGGTGTTTCCTAAGGGTGGATTGATGTTAATTGAGCTGTTTCCTATGTTGGTCATGCTCCCCTCCCCATTTTGTGTCATTTGGTGTGGTTTTGGGGTGATAGGGTTGCCTTGTTTGGGCACTCGGCTGAGGTCATGACAGGTTTCCCAGTCGCGACCTGGTCGCGACGTATCGTTGCATCGCATTCTCTCTAAACGCGCCCCGGCACCCGTTGCGTTAACAAATGCGATGGGTACGTGTGCGGCGTTCAGGAGTTCTGGGTTCCTTCAGAATGCGACCTCCGTCTCTGTCGCGGTAGGCTTGCGACGGGGTACCTATCGCATTCAGAAGATCGGGGTTATTGAGGTGCTCTTAGCCGTCGCGTTCTTATCGCGACGGGCTCAAGGGTTGCCTTCTGGTTTTTTGTCGCGACGGGCAGGATCGTTGCGTTCTGATCGTGACGTATCGTTGCATCGCCATTCTGATTGAGACTGACTGGCGACAGATTTTGATGTTTCGCTTCCGCTACGACTCGGTTTTCTTAGCACTTGTGTTGTTCCTAGTGCAGTGCTACTCTAGTCTCTTCTCCCGGTGCTAGGCACTTGAGGGCTTGTCCACGAGACATGTTGTTACCGTTACCTGGGACCCCCGGTCCCCGTGCGCCTGTTAGAGGGAGTTCTCTAGGTGGCGGGTTTTGCTTGCGTTACGGACTCTGGTAGCAGAGGGGAAAATGGTGGGGACAGTGGTGTAGAGTCATTTGTAGAGCTCTCTTAGCTGAGTCTGGGATGCCATGGTAGTTAGTAGCTCGTGCGGCGCAGCTCAACTAGTCCTTTCTCACTGCCTCACTCTACATGGTTCAGGAACCATTTAGAGGGGCTAGGCGTGGGACCGTAGTCCGGCCAGACTACGGCAGTTGTGGTTCTTTAGTTCCGCGTCTCACTCTGACGAGAGGTGTTAGACATGGACCGTTGGTCGAGGGTAAGGCGCGTGGCGCACCTGACTGGCTGACTGGTGTAGCATACTGTAGATAGTGTGTTTGCCCAAGCAGTGTTTAGCTGTCTGTGTTACAGCCTTGGGTTTCTTCTGGTGCCGTGTTTTACACGGGTTTCCAGTCCCGACGTGTAGCCTAGACCGATGACAATGTAGTTTCTTTCACACTTCCGCACTTGACTCCGTTAGTAGAATAGAATTTACTACTTTATTTAATTACTGCACTTAGTTCTATTCTACTGTTAGAACAAGTAGGAGATTGGTAGTCCCTACTGGGCTTCTTCGTGAAGCTCATGCCCTCTTTTGCAGGTGAGACTTCACAGTAGCTCCCTCCACGGTGGAATGAGGAGACGGGGCCGTAGTAGACAGCGTCCCCAGTGAGCAGTGTTCACCAACTTGTGTACTTCACCCTAAGGGTATGCCTCTAAGGGATGTGTTCTTTCCCTTTTTTTTCAGCACTTGTACTTTATTTACTTTGGGACTGTACTAGACTGTTACTTAGTGTTTGACTCTTTTCCTTCACCTGTCATACATTTTAGTGCATTTTTTGTATTTATATCTATTACATATCTTGTTAGATCGATCTGTTAGCCCTTCTAGGTCTCCGGACCCATGGGCGGCGGTGTCGAGGTTCAGATTCTTGGTGGGAGCCGAGGGTTCGGGCATCGAGGCCGTTACAGTGGTATCAAAGTAAGGGGTCTATCAGAACTTGTAATGGAAATAAGTAATAACGTAAAGTCCCTTAGGATGTACAAGTAACACTGCTAGCCGCTGGAGTTTTATCTGCTAACTTATTATTGTGGCTGTTTTGCATAACATGCCTCCACTCACTCGCAGGCAGGCTCGTGAGCTGGTGGAGCATCAGGAGTTTGAGTCGGACAAGTTGGTTGCAGCCGAGCACGTGCCGATTGATGCTCAGCCCCAGCAGTTCAAGCAGCCTGGGGACTCGTTGCCATAGGGCGTTCCATTTCCGTCGGGAGGGCTGCAGCAGCAACAGCAACAGTAGTGGTTTCCATCCCCGCCCCCGCCGGCCGTCATGGAGCAGTGGTGGAGAGCTATGTTCCAGGGTCCTTGGCAGTACCAGCAGTACCCACAGTACCAGTCATACCAGCAGATGCCGGCAGGAGGTCAGCAGTTCGCAGAGACGGCAGTGGAGGAGCAGCCACCACCGACCCTGCAGGCAGTACCAGTTCAGCCAGAGGTATCACCAGTGGTACGACAGCAGACTCCAGTTGCAGCGGCAGCACCTGTAAGGCCCTTGAATTTTACCCTCTTATAGGTGTTTGATTGTGTGAGAAATTGATGATTGTGTGCGTAGCTATGTATATGTGTAAACTATTTAAGTAGTGTTGTACGTATATGTGTATTTTGTTATGTATGCTATTTATGTACATTATATAAATAGTATTTAAAGTATGTATTGTAAATTACATGTGGTTGTACTGTATAAATATAAATTTTTGTAGTTTGTGAGTTCTGGCCGAATGCCCAGTAGGCGTCAATATAGGTGGACGCTAATCCCAATTCAGCGGCCACATCGATGGATGCCGACTCCTGTTAGGCGGCTAGTAAGGTTGACGTTTACTTCCCCAGATCTGTTGCATTTCAGATCTGGAAACGTCTCCGGAAATGTTGCCTCTGTTTTAGTAACCGACCCCCAATGGTCAAGAAACCCTACCTAAATGCATCTACGACCCTTGACCTTATAAAAATACCCATCTCCGACCAGATCTGACCCTTTTTGGCTCTTGAGTAAAAAACCCTAAGTTTCATGTGTTAAAACTAATTTTTGGTGAACCGGATCGAGCATCGTGGTTGGTTTCCTGGCGAGCTATTGCTTCTGAGAGACTCTCTAATCATCAAAGATCGTCTTCCCAGTCTTGGCGTGCTTTAAAGATCAACACAGAACCCGAATCGAGGGAGATTAAAAGGCTCTTTGGCTCAGGCCGAGGAGAGCTTCTTCGACCCAATTCTTTCTTTGTAGATTTTTATGAAGGCAAGTAACCCATACACGTTATCCCTACATGCGTCTAGTAGGTCTTAGGTATTTTTTTGTATTTTAATCGAGTTCTGGAACCCCCTTTTCTATCAGATTTGATGTTCAGTCTGTGTTCTGCACAGGCAGGAACTTGACAGCAAGTTTTGCTACCGTTAAGATCTGAGGTTAGGGGCCACTTATGTTGCCGTTAACCAGGTAAGCGGCCACCCCCTTGCCGCTGAGTTATTCAGGCAGGGATAGTTTTTCTGTTTACCTTTATTAAATTATTTTTCCAGATTTCTACGCATGAGGATACACTGTAAAAATTATATGTTATGTAATACCTATTGTGGATCATGTTGAGCAATTTTTATGAATTTTTTGCTGAATATGTTATTTATTAAAACCCCTGAATTATCTGTCAGACAGGTTTAAATCTTGTAAAAATACTATTGTTATGTATCCATGTTGAATTTGGATATTGTAAAATTTCTGTAATATGTGCACCAGTATCAGGTCATGCTATGGAAATTGGGCAAATTTCTGATGTTTGTGTAAATAGTTATATTTTCCGAACTGTAAAACGGTGAGCATGCAATATCAGTTTAAATTTGCAAATAAATTGTATGGAACTAGTTAAATTCCTAGAAATTTTATGTAAAATCATAACTGTTAGATGCATATTGTAGGATGGATAATGTGCCTGTAACACTGTGAACCATGCAAGTCTGATTGTTGACCATTTTTGTAAAATAACTTTTCTAATTTTTATAATTAGTGTGTAGTTTTGAAAAATATGAAATTTGGTATGCATGATGTCTAACCTATAAACAGTCTGTGGTAAAAATTTCATGTGAATTGGACAACAGTAGGTACTGATTTGTTTATTACATGATGAAATGACCAATTAAAGCATGTTTAGTGTAATTAGTGATAAATTAGATAATTGCAACATGATTAAAATAAATTGTAACTGTTTAACATTGTAACCAGTAGTACCATGTTAGGAAATCTGAACCATATACATGTATGTGAAAATGAAATTAGTGTGTTAAACGGTGTGCAAATAGTGTGTGATTAAAAAAAAAATGGAAAATGTGTAAATGTGCGATGGGTGACATTGCTACCTTAGAGGGCTGAGGAACTTTACCGTAGTAAAGTCCTTATGGGAAGGTTCATATGTGTGTGATGTCCCATGGGTATTGGGATTTAAATCCTGGAGGTGGACAAGTACCATTGGTTAGGGTGGAGAGTGCTTCTCCCGGTTTTGCGCAGTAACTAAGATCTATCACTATATTGCCTAGGTGATAGGTATGTGTGTGATGAGATAAGTTTGTGTCCTTCTAGAGGTGGTTTGTGTTGGGTTGAGTGTGAATTTTATACATTTCCCCTCGTAATTTTGATGATGACAAGTTGTGATTTTAATGCCCAATAAATGGAACATGTTAAATACATCACACATGTAATAACAATATTCAAAAAGCATGTTTCCAAACACATTTTATCATATATATTCATGATAATACATTGGACTAATGATTTGTGTGTTTATTTCTCAGGGACATACATCTCTTGCAAGGGCAGTGTCGACACATCCACTACTGGTGTCGACATAGGGTATCAAACACTAAGGCAAAGTCATGAAGAAATGGTCTAGTGTGTCGACACAGTCCCAAGTGGAGTCGACACTAGACCCAGCTCCCAGAGAACCCAGTTGACAGGTTGGGACAGTGTCCGACACAGCCAGTGAGTGTGTCGACACTAGAGCCATCTCCCAGAAGACCTGTTTTGTGGAATTGGGACAGTGTGTCGACACACCCAATGACTGTGTCGACACACTCCGGCAACTTTTTCACTTTAAGTCCCACCTGGACACGTGGCACTCTAGGGATCACTTGGATCGGCCTTGGATCATGTGCCCACGTACCCCAAGGGTTCTTTTGGCCATGGTGGGGTATAAATACCTATCTAATCGGCCCCCATGTAGCAGAACTCCTAAAGAGCCTTCCAGAAAGTGCCCTTTGGCGGCAAGAAAGAGCTCTCCTCCCGTTCTTGCTCTCCTTGTGCTGCTTCAAGCCAATTCCCATCTTTGCAAGCACAAGAAGTGAAGATTGATCCATGAAGATGAAGTGAGATCACTTCCAAGCGAGTAGATCAAGTAGAAGCAGCCAATTGAGAAGAGTTCAAGGAAGATCCAGGGCATAAATTGCAGAGCATCGCCGAGGGACTTCAAGAGTTCAAGCATCTTCTCAATTCAGCCTTCTACAAGGGAGTTCATCTGAAGAACAAGGATTCTACATACAACTCTTAATTCCCCTTAGTCTTCTGAATCATTCTTGAGATTGTGCATGATTTGTTGCACTAGTCTCCTTGAATGAACTCCTTATGGATCAGATCATTGCTAGAGGATCTGGATCATGTTGTTTTTGATCTAGCAAGTTGGTGTGAGCCTTTGTGCTCAATTGTGTTGAGTCGTCGCACTTAGGTTGTGGTTGAGTAGTTGTGCTCAAGTTTCTAGAGTAGTCTTGCTCTAGGGGTTGTGTGAGTTGTTGAACTCAGTGTGTTGGAGTTGTCAAGCTCTAGTGTGTGGTGTATTCAAGTTGAATAGTGGAGTCCTCACTGTGTGAGGGGTGGATGTTGGAATCACATGGTGTGATTTCTGAACCACCTAAAAATCTCTGTGTAGTGGTTTGATCTGTGATTAACTTCACCTTGCGTTAGATGTATGCATAGGATTTTTTTTTTTACTCTTCTAATCAACTTGATCACTCACTTTAACACTTAATTCCACAAACACTCATCAGATCTGTGAATTGATTTTCTAAGTTGACTCTGATTCAAAGCATCTTTAGAATTGCTAAGCTTCCGCAGTATTTGGCCTAGATCTATTAACCCCCCCCCCTTCTAGATCTGGCCCATCCGTTTTTCGATCCTACAATTAGTATCAGAGCGGGTTCATATCTGATCTGATCTGAGTGTTTCTGTTTGTTCTGTGTGTTTCACTTGCTTGGTTGTTAAGTGTTTCCTTCTTTAAACCTTATTTTGATTCAATGGATTCTAGAGGTTTCATTGCTGAAGGCCATTCCATCAATAGGCCACCCTTCTTCAATGGGACTGACTATTCCTATTGGAAGAATCAAATGCAAGTCTTCCTTAGAGCCCAGAACTATGAGATTTGGAGGGTAGTTGAGGTAGGTCTCTATGAAAACCAGGGAGAAGAGGAAACCTGGACCAGGGAGCAAATTAGGAGGGCCACCCTGAACTACAGTGCCATGAACATGGTTCAATGTGCAGTCCACCCAAAGGAGTACTCAAGAATCTCCATGTGCAAATCTGCCAAGGAGATGTGGGATAAGCTTGAATTACTCTATGAGGTAACATCCCAAGTAAAAGAAACCAAAGCAAATATTCTTGTTTCTGAGTATGAATTATTCATGATGAAATCTGATGAAACGATTTCTGAAATGTTTGCTAGGTTCATGATCTTTGTGAATGGACTGAAGGCTCTAGGTAAGGACTACACAGATGTTGATTTGGTAAGAAAAATCTTGCGCTCTCTTTCTTCAATTTGGCACACTAAGGCCACAGTCATTGAAGATTCTAAAGATTTATCCAAAATCTCTTTGGATGAACTCATAGGATCTTTGATGACTTATGAAATAAACTTGAAGAGAAATGAAGAGCACATAATCAAAACCAAACCAATAGCACTTAAAGCTTCATCTAGTAACAAGGACAAAAATCAAGAGAAAACAAGTTCTCATGAGTCTGAGTCCAATGAGGATGAACTTGCCCTCATGACCAGGCAATTCAGAAAATTCATAAAATCTAGAAAGGGAAAATTCACTGGGAAAAAGAAATTCTCATCTCGGAAAAGAAATACTTCCTTTTCAAATACCAATTCAAACAGAAATAAAAAAACTGATAAAGTTGTTATTTATACAGGTGCAACAAACCAGGACACATGAAAGGAGAATGTCCTGAGAACAAGAAGGAAAAATACAAGAAGATCAATAAATTCAAGAAGCCTAAAGCAATGGTTGCCACTTGGTCAGAGAAAGATCCAAGTGAAAATGAAGAAGAAAGGTCCTCAAGTTCTGAAAGTGAGGAAATCTGCTTTATGGCAAACAGTTCTGATGGAAAGGTAAGTACATCCTTTGAAGATTATACAATTGATGATTGGCAAGATGCTTATGCTGAATTAGTTGAAAACTATTCTGAAACAAGAAAAGAAAATAAGCATCTAAAGAAGAAAATTGAAAACATCCTACATAACCAATCAACAAACAAAAAATCTCTGAATTGGAAAATGAAGTGGCTGAGCTCAATGAAGAAAAAAAAAATCTTCTAAATGTAATTGATGAGCTCAAGCTTGCATCCCAAAAGGCCAACAATGACTTTAAGAAATTGTCTGAAAAAATGGAATTGCAACAAAAAGAAAAACAACAAAGTGATGATGAAATCAAAACTTTAGAAAACCAGATGAAAGAAAAAGAACAAGTCATTGAAACCTTTACAAAAGGAAAAGATAATCTGGATGCCTTGTTAGGAACAAGAATGAAATCTGTAACACATGGACTAGGATTTTCAACACAAAATTCCAGAAAGACAAATCTGGTGAAATGAGGAAAAAGCACCTTTAATAAAATTTGTCAAAAGTCCTAGTCCTGAGAAAAACAAAAACAAGCAAGTGTCAAACAATACAAGAATTGGTATCACAACAAAAATTTGAAAAACCAGAACAAAGAGAAACCAAACAGGTCGACACACTCACCTGACAGGTCGACACCAATCAAGAAAAGATGAAATCTGTGAGTGTTGAGTCGACACCAATCAAAGATAGGTCGACCTGCTCAACCTAAAAAACCACCAACGAGTCAACCAAAAAATCAAATAAAAACTTGAAAAATATAAAAGAAAACATTCATGATAAACCTTGGACTTCCAAGACAGCACAGTAAGCTAATTGGACCAATTCTTGGAACCAATGGTGTTACAATCCTTTTTGGTACCATCCTCAATACTTCTATGCAAACTTTTCAATGTACCAACAAAACCCTGGGTTGGACCTCCACAAATGAACAATCATGTCCAAATGCAAAACTCTCATCCTAATGAGAAAAAGAACACTAGTGTTTTTATTCCAAAAGGGAAGGATAAATGAAAAGGCAAAAAACAAACCCCTGAAAAAACAAAAGTAGAAAACAAGTCAGATTTGGATTAGAAAAAATTTGCTGCCATTATTCAAACAATCTGATGGTCCCAACAATGTTGGGGTTCCAAAATCTTCTCTCCACTGATTAATTTTGCAGGAAGGTCGTGCACCCAACTCAAATGTGTGGTTTCTTGATAGTGGGTGCTCACGACACATGACAAGAGATAAAGCAAAATTTTCATTCCTGATTGAAAAGGAGGGAGGTTCTGTCACTTTTGGAGGTAAAAATAAAGGAAAAATCATTGGATCTGGAAGGTTGGTCAATCTTCCTCAAACTCGGTTGATAATGTTTTGTTAGTTGATGGTCTGAATTATAATTTGTTGAGCATTAGCCAACTATGTGACAAAGGTCACAGAGTTGTGTTTGAATCAGATTTTTGTAGAATAATTGACTCTTCAACTGATGAAATAAAATTCTTTGGAAAAAGAGAAAACAATGTTTACATGATCAAGCTTGATAAAAACTTTTCTGAAAACATTTGTCTTGTTGCAAATAGAAATGAAATTGCATGGACTTGGCACAAAAGACTTGGTCATGCAAGTTTCAGAACAATAAATAAGCTGTTAAGGCTAAATTTGGTCAATGGTCTTCCTAAATCTTTTTCAAATGTAGAGAATCAAATTTATGGGATTTGTGCCCAAGGAAAATAAACCAGAAAATCTTTTAAAACCTTCAATGATGTACTCACATCTAAGCCACTAGAATTGCTTCATATGGACCTCTTTATCCCAACAAGAATTCTAAGTCTGAGTGGCAAAAGATATGGTTTTGTCATTATTGATGATTTTACTAGATTTACATGGGTTATTTTTTATCCCACAAAAGTGATGCTTGCCCTGAATTCAGGAATTTCTCTACCTCTGCCTTAACATGTTTTCCTTATAAAATAAAAAATATTTTGACTGATCATGGGGGTGAATTTGAAAACAAATCTTTCTCTGATTTATGTGCTGAACTTCACATTTTTCACAAGTTTTCTTTACCAAGAACTCCAGAACAAAATGGGGTTGTGGAAAGAAAAAATAAACACTTGTGGAAATGGCAAGATCCATGCTCTTGGAAAGCAAATTGCCCAAATCCTTCTGGCTGAAGCTGTAAATACAGCAAATCATATTCTCAATAGAGCATTGGTCAGACCAAAGATCAGAAAAATCCCTTATGAATTGTTGAAAAACAAAAAGCCAACTTGTCTTATTTCAGAGTCTTTGGGTGTAAATGTTTTGTGCATAACAACAATAAAGAAAATCTTGATAAATTCGATGCTAAAAGTCAGGAAGCCATCTTTCTTGGCTATTCTGAAATTTCAAGAGCATTTAGAGTTTATTCTCTCAAAAACAAAACTGTTGAAGAGTCTCCACATGTAGTTTTTGATGAAAATACTTTTCAACTCATTATTCTAAATCTTGCAGGGACTGTCTAGATAATGAAGAGAATGACTTTATCGTTGATTCTTCACCAACTGTTGAGGAGAATGAAGACCATGATGAAAATTTGAACAATCACTCACCTACTCCAAGTGGATCAGGTAATGTTGTTCTAAATTTAAATGCACCTCAACAGGTAATTCCTGAACACAGATCTTTGAGAGATCACCCAATAGAAAATGTTGTTGGCAATGTACATGATAGGGTAAGAACTAGATCATCATTCTTGAATGCAATTCATGAAGACCCACTAGCACTAATTTCCCAAATTGAACCAAAGTCAATTGATGAAGCTCTAATGAATTCAGACTGGATAAATGCAATGCATGATGAACTTCATCAATTTGAACGAAATCAAGTGTGGGAATTAGTACCTAAACCTAGTGACTAATTTGTCATTGGCACTAGATGGGTATTCAGAAATAAATTGAATGAAAATGGTCAAGTCATAAGGAATAAAGCTAGACTAGTTGCAAAGGGGTACAACCAAGAATTTGGAATTGATTTTGAAGAGTCATGCCCCTGTAGCTAGACTAGAAGCTGTAAGAATTTTCCTTGCTTTTGCATCTTCATTGAAGTTTAAAGTTTATCAAATCGATGTCAAGAGTGCATTTTTGAATGGTTACATAAAAGAAAATATTTTTGTTGAACAACCTCTAGGCTTTGAAAATGAAAAATATCTAATCATGTTTTTAAGCTTCATAAGGCTCTCTATGGTCTTAAGCAAGCTCCAAGAGCTTGGTATGACCGTTTGAGCTCTTTTCTGCTTGAAAAAGGATACTCTAGAGGTAATGTTGATCAAACTTTGTTCACAAAAACTGTAAATAAACAAATAATTGCAGTCCAAATTTATGTTGATGACATAATTTTTGGATCCACCAATAAGAGCTGTGCACTAATTTGCAAATCAAATGAAAACTGAATTTGAAATGAGCTTGATGGAAGACTTACAATTTTTCTTGGGATTGTAGGTTAACCAAACCAGTGAGGGAATCTTTATAAGCCAAACCAAATATGTCAAAGAACTTCTGAAAATGTTTGACTTCCAGAACTTCAAGCACTCAAGCACACTCATTGCAATTAATGTGAAACTAGAAGAAGATTCACTTGGTAAGTTAGTAGACCCAAAGACATACAGAGGTATGATTGGTTCTCTACTCTATCTCACCAGTTCAAGATCTGATATTCAATTCAGTGTATGCTTGTGTGCTAGATTTCAAGCAAATCCTAAAGAAAGTCACATGTTAGTTGTTAAAAGAATTTTCAAATATCTTGTTGGAACATGTGATCTTGGTATTTGGTATCCTGCTGGTTGTAAATTAGATTTGATTGCCTATTGTGATGTTGATTATGCTAGGTGTAAACTTGATAGAAAAAGCACAAGTGGCTTGTGTTTGTACTTAGGTGGCTGCCTAATCTCTTGGGCTTCCAAAAAGCAACACTTAGTAGCTCTATCAACTGCAGAGGCTGAGTATGTTGCAGCTGGTCGATGTGGCACTCAAATTCTTTGGGTGAAACATCAGCTTCTTGATTATAACCAAGAGTTAGGTTGTGTTCCAATTCTTTGTGATAACAAAAGTGCCATAAATCTGTCTAAAAACCCAATTCAGCATTCTAGAACAAAACACATTGAAATTAGGCATCATTTCTTGAGAGATGAGGTAGCAAATAAATCTTTTGAACTCCTCTTTATTGAAATTGAAAAACAAATTGCTGATATCTTCAGTAAACCTCTTCCTGACAGCAGATTTTCATCCTTGAGAAGAGAGCTTGGTCTTTGGAAATGTTCATCTTCTTGATAACTCTCATTGGGTTGATTGTTTAGGCATGTCCTGAGGGGAGTCACTGTTTCATCATTCTTACTGTTTCATCATTCTTCTTTGCTTCCTTGATTCATGTTGTTCACATCTCTCATGAATCAACTTCTATTTCTTTTTGTCAATAAATTCTTCAACTCACATTGTGTTGAAATTCTTGGTATATCAAATGGTGAATTGAAGAAGGACAAGTTCTGCTTGCCTGGACACTTTCACTATGTGAGAGTATGTGTCTCCGCCAAGTATCAAGAATTAAATATGCAATTGTTGAGGGGGAGTCCTTGTTCTTCAAAAAGAATCATTTCAATTTTTCAAAATCCTTGCATATCTTCATTTTGATGAAAAAATTTTGGAATCATCATTTTAGGGGGAGCTAATGAATTCACTACTCATTCCTTTACAAAATTCAGGATTCCTCTTGAGTTATATCAACTTCCTCTCATGATGTGCTCATTAAGTTTGGCTAGAACCTCAAAATGACTTTTTGATTGATCTACTACATTTTTGCAGTCAACTCTCAACTATACTCTTTAAGACTACAGAAACTTAAATCTCTTTCAAAGACTGAAAAATCATGTGTGCTTTGACTTTAAACACCTTCTTTGCAACTGATGTGAGATATAAATGATCTCAATTTTATAAAATTCTCCTTCCATTTATTATTCAACAGAGCAATGGCACAAATGCTGAGAAACTACAAACCTTCACAATGAATGAAGTGCCATGTATGTCATGAAGTATTATTGCTATCTCTGTTCAAAGGGGTTCAAAAATTAAAAAAAAATGATCTATACATTTTGATGATGACTGAGTAACTGAAAATATTAGCGTATGATAAATGTATATTTTCATGTCAAAAGGTTGTCATTTACCCCTTGTAACTGGATAATGGGTAAATCTTTAGTAGTCGGAGACTATGGTGTGTAAAAAACATTAGTTCTTGAGTAAAAAAAGATTTACTACATTTGATAGTTTGATTAAAAAAAAAAGTGTCCAAGGAGAATTACTTAAAATCAACATCCTTGTCTTCCATCAGTGTGCTCAAAGTTGTTTAACTTCATCACAAGTGATTTCAATCTAAAAGACATTTCTATTTCTTTGGATTTGGAGAATATGGTAGTTTGTCATTGGCTATTGAAATTCTATATCACTCAAACTATCATTTTAATGGCTCAAGTCAATTAATGAAAATATTCTGTAGGTTGTTGTGTAAAACTTGAAGTTTGTTGGATTTTTGTAAAAATATGACAAATGATTTTTTATCTCTTAAAAATCCTTGTCACGTTGATTCCATCCATATTTCATCATGTTAAAGATTTCCCAAAATTTACAAATTTTCCTCATGCTCAAACCTTCAAAACTTCTTCAGGCCAGGTCGACACATCCACATTCCTGTGTCGACACAGTCCAAGCCCAGGTCGACACACCCATGTCTTGTGTCGACACATAGGCAATCCAGGCAGTTTATCTATTGGGGCGCCGGTTTAGGATTTGTTGTTCCTGTGGACTATTCTACCCCAAAACCCCTTTTCTTCTTCCCAGGTCGACCCCATGGCCGTCCTTTACCTTTGAAAACGGCAGCAGTTTTCATCTTTCTTCCCTCTTCCCACCAATTTCTGTCTCCATCCTCTTCACACCATCTCCACCATCCCCTGTTCTTCCTTCTTCTCGTGCAACTATGCCTCGCAAGCAAATGCCTCGCCGTGGTGCTCGTTCTAGGGCAACTGTCAGGCCCATTGTCGTTGACGTACCTCCAACTCAGAGGAGAAGCAAGCGTCGGCATGACGCGGCAGAGCAGCCAGGTGCTTCATCTGCATCTCCTACACCATCCAAGAGAGGTAGGGTACCCTCTTCCAGTCGAGGTCCTTCTCAGAGGACATCTGCACACCCTAGGAGGAAGATATTGGTCTCCTCTCCTGAAGTCTCTGAGAAATCCTCCTCAAATTCATTTGGTTCATCTCATCCCTCTGAGGCAACCCCTTCTAAACTGGCTAGTGAAGGGAAATCCATCCTAAAACCTAGAGCTGTTGACCTTGAAGACACTGACCTTGCAACTACCTTCCCAGAAGTGCGTCAGTTCTTCAATTTTCAATCTTGGTTGCTCTTCATATCTGAGTTCAGAACTATATATCCAAGGTTAGTCCAAGAGTTCTATCTGAACTTAGAGTGCACACCTGAAGGTTACCAGTCAGAAGTCAAGGGCGTTTTGATTGATTTGTCAACTGAAGTGGCTGCAACCTTGTTTAAAATTCCTGATGAAGGTGCTGACTATCATGATTTTGAGTTTGACCTACATGAAGCATATTCACTGCTTACTGGACTCCCAGTTGATGAGTCAGACCCTAAGTAGACTTATGTCACCATGTTTAACACCAACACCTTCCCACCTGTTTTGAGACTGATCCATCACATTCATACCACTATAATCACTCCTCAAGGTGGTGGAAGGGATAGGTTAACTGACATACAGAGGTTCATTATATACTGCATGAAGAAAGAGATAAAAATCAATTTGCATGTCATTATGTATCAGATTATGTCAGAAACTACAAGGAAAGATCTACATAGATCCCTTCCTTATGCAGCTCATCTCACACCAGTTTTTTAGCATTTTGGAGTTTCTTTTGACAATGAGCAAGCCCAGTCAATCCCAAAGTCCAACATCTATTGCTTCAAGCATTTGCAAAAGTTCATGGGATTCAGACTTGAAGGTGATCAAGTAAGAAGAGGTCCTATAGTTGTTGAGGCCCCAGTGGTTCCTGAGGTTGTAGAACCTCCTTCTGAGGTTGCCCACTCTCCTCCACATGATCAAGAGGACCAGCCTCCCAATGAAATTGGAGCACCTATACCTCAGGATGTTCCTCACACACCTCCATTTCAAGCCTCTTCACCACATCTCCCTGATGTGGAAATTCCATCTTTCACTCCACATTACCAAGCATCTGCCTCTACTTCCACTGGTGGACCTTCTGTTCCACCAGAGCTATATTCTTTTTTGAATGACAAGTTTGATACCATCAGCTCTTCCATCCTCCAGAAGTCAGAGAGTTTTGAGCTCCGAATTCAAAGGTTGGAGAATTCTGTGAATGCTCAGTTCATTAAGCAGAAAGAAGCAGCTGATCATGCCACCGAAAGGTTTAACAAGCTAATTGGCACTTTGGGTGATGCATCCCTTCAGTTAAAGGAACATCAGGACACGCTGGAAAAGGTCCTTGAAGGGATATTAGTAAATTCTCAGAAGAATTTATTCAACAGTCAGGAAGCAGTGACTCAAATTTCAAAGACTAGACTTTCATTTGCACACATGGTTGATGATTTGGAATGTATGAAGAACCTATCAGCTCACATAGACAATGAGATGTCTACCCTTAAGAAGGAGCTCAGAGATATCAACAGACATGGATTTGCAAGCTCTTCTTCAGGTTCACAACCCATTTCAGCTGATTTATCTGCATTCCAGTCCAACATGTATGACAACAGTCAAAGGTTGGAAGAACTGCTGCATACTAAACTTTCCACCATACAAACTCAGTTGAGATCCAACCTTCAAGCAATGGAGTCATGATTGAAGACCATAGAGTCTCTCCTTCTTCCTATTCCTCCTCCACCACCATCCTCTTGATGGATCTTATCTTTTGATGATGTCAAAGGGGGAGAAGGAATATCCTTGTAATGAATACTTTTGTTGAATGAGAAAGAACTTGTTTTGGAATGTAATTGAATATCTATGTAATGAATATCTTTGTTGAATGAGAAGGAGTACTTATTTGAATGTGATTGAAAATTTTTGTAATGAATGGATGACATGTCAATGAATGGATGATTGTAAATGTCAAACCCTGTGTACCTCATGTGCAAAATTGTCAAATGTTGCTAAATTGTGCTCAATGGCCTTTGATGAATGTGAATGAAAATATTGAAACATGGGTTCATTGTCATTCAGTGTGTATGTGATTGAATGTTGTGTGAATAAATGGCTTAAAATCACATTTCATTGTAAATTCAAATCTTCAAGTGGACTTAATGTTGCCATCATCAAAAAGGGGGAGATTGTTGGGTGAGTGTGAATTTAATACATTTCCCCTCATAATTTTGATGATGACAAGTTGTGATTTTAATGCACAATAAATGGAACATGTTAAATACATCACACATGTAATAACAATATTCAAAAAGCATGTTTCCAAACACATTTTATCATATATATTCATGATAATACATTGGACTAATGATTTGTGTGCTTATTTCTCAGGGACATACATTGTAAGGCCCTCAAATTTTGTTAGATTATTTTAATTTCATGTAAATAATTCATGTTGTGTATGCATAGATGTACATATCTATGTATGTATTAACTATTTATACTTAGGTATGAATATGTATAATTAGTTGTAAATAATGTATGAAATGCATGGTGGTAGTGTGTACATGATAATCCATATGCATGGCACGTATATAGGTATAAGTTGTGCATGGTTTCTGCATGTTTTTGAGTTCTGGCAGAAGGCCAACTTGGCGTCAATATCAATGGACGTTTGTGTTGTGTCGGCGTCAACCATATGGACACCAACACTAAGTCCAGCGTCCAGCGATGTGGACGTTAATGTCTCTGATCTGCATGCGTTGCAGAGCCGAATTTCCGGGAGCAAGCTAGCTCACCCATTGGGGAGCTGTCCCCAACGGTCTGAAAGGGTTCACATCAACCCCTGCGGGACAGGAGAGGCCTCTCTCCTATATCTGAACCCGAGTGCAACCCTAAAACCCCTCTCTTGACCTCTTTTGAGAGATAGGGAAAAACCCTAACTGCTGTGAGCAGAACCCCACCTTTGCAACCTTTAATCCGTCGATCTGAAGCTTGTTCCGGCCATCTACCACGACAAGGAGGTAGCTGGAACATCGAGAAAGGCATCCCCGACCTCGATCTGCTGTGGAGATTGCTCAAGAACCCGGGGGAAGGCAATCTTGGGAGCTTCTTAGGACTACCCAAGGAGAGCATCACCAACCCATTTAATCCGTTTGGAGAGTTTTTGAAAGGCATGTAACCTAGACACATCGTCCCTGTAGATGTCTAGTAGGGTTTTCTTATTTTTACACATTTTTCCTCGTGTCCTAGATCCCCCATTCTTCTTGTTATTTGGAGCTCGGTCTGTGTTCCTGCACAGACAGGAACTTGGCGTCAATGCCTTGACGCCAAGATCTCTAGTGTGCATCCAGCGATCTTGCCGTCCATCTCCTTGAACGGCCAGACACTGCCGCCAAGTTCTTCAGTGCAGAATAGTGAACTGTTCTGCCTTAAGTAATTATTTTCCAGACTTTGACGCATGAGGATATAGTGTAATTTTTATATGTTATGTAAAATAGCTAATGTGATGTGTGTGGAAATTTCTGTGATTTTCTGTGGATGGCATAATTTTTGGATTTATTAAAATACATGTTGGGGAAAAAAGGGTTATGCATGATTACCTACTGTCTATATGATTTCTGAGGAATTAATTGCCCTGGATTTTTCTACCCCATGTGTATATGTCAGTTCATACCCTGCAAATTTGAGAAATTATTCATGTTCATATGATTTACTGTAATTACTGCAATGGAAATAAGAAGTATGTGTAGGATTTCTAAAAATCCACAGTAAATTGTATGTTGTGAAATAAGTTCAGGGAAAATTTCTATGACAACATATATGATAGATTCAGATCTGTGAATTGTCAAATCTGAGATTCGGGTTATGTTCCATGACAAGTTGAATTATGAATGGCATGCAACTAAATGTTTTAATTTCTGTAAATGCAATATGAGTCAGAAAAATGTGAAATTTTGCATGTGAAATCATAAACCTATAATCAGCATGTGGTTAAATTTTCAGGCTGCTTGGACAACTATAGAATGCAATATGAAATTTCCATGCGAAAATATGTGAATTTAATGCATGCCATTGTGAAATGATTTAATTTCTGTGTAACCCAACCTGATTGTGAAACATCCTGAATGTTAATTTCTGACATCTGTAGTGGCATGATTAAGGAAAAAATAGAGTCATGTTGTGCTTGAGAGAATGAATGAGATGTGAGTGTCATGCGTAAAAGTATGTTTTAAAATCGGTAAATGTGAAATGTGTAAGACTGTGCCAAGTGTGACACTGCTTTCATAGAGGGCAGTGGAACCGTATCATGGAAAAGTCCCCATGAGAAGGTTCAATGTGTTGTGATCCTAAGGGCATTAGGATGAATTCCTGGAGGTGGACAAGTACCACTGGTTAGGGTGGAGACTTGTTCTCCGGTCTGCGCAGTCCAAGAGTCGTCACTATATTGCCTAGGTGGCGTCTATGTGTATGTGATGTGATGCGTCCTTCTTATGGTAGTTTGGACTGTGTGTCACGGCACTAAATGTAAATGAGAATGTGAATGTGATTGTGAATGTGTAAAATTGTGAATGTGAACAATGTGTAAATGCGAATGTGTGAAGTGTGAAGTATGTGAATTAGAGATTGTGTAAAAATGTGAAACCAAAATGTGAGGATGTGAAATTGAAATTCATGATATGATGATCTGAAATCATGTTAGAACAGCAACATAAATGTGGTTATGATCATGTGCTATATGTGTACAATGCGTAGAATCCATGCTAGGGACAATCCTTACTTATGTGTAAACCATTCCATGTATGTTTACTCTCACGTTATGGTTGAATGAGAATGTAGCTTTCATGTGTTAGATTGTAAAGTGTTAAACCATGTCAAAACAGCAAGCTTAAAGCATGTAAAATGGTTATGTGCATGTGTAAGAATGAGTAGTAAGCATGTTAGCAATGTTTTCTTTCATGTATGTAAGCTAATCATGCTAGATTGCTTTCATGTTTTAGCTTAATTGAAAGTAGAACGTTCATGTGTTGGAATGATTAGAGAGCATGTGATAGGAGATTTTAATTTAGGAAATCTGAAAGCATGAATCATGTGTTTCATTAGTAGAATTACCATGATAGGTTGTTAATTTCAATCTCACGCATGCTACATGTTGTGTCTTGTAAATGTGTATGTAAAAACCTGCTATGATATTCGCATGGATGATAGATGTAGTGTTATTTTCTGAGTCTTTTAGACTCATTACTTGCTTCGGCGTACAAGTTTAGTAGGTGACACACCTTTGGAGGAGACCGTGGAGAGCGACTCTGAGCGCGGGGAGTAGCTAGCTTGGTGGAGCTTAGTTGTGACATTTTGACATTTGATGTATGTAATTGAGGCATTGTATTAGAACTATCATGTAAACTTGGACAAACTATGTATTTTATCTTATCACTTCTTCTATATGGATTATGTGGACTTTAGCTTTTAAATTCATCGAATCATGTATGTTAAATGTGGATGATGAATGAAATGAAGACAGTAGTTCTTTTACTTCCGCTACTCTGTTCTTATATTCACGTGTATCTCAGCTGAATGTTATCGTTTGGGTAAATGTCCCATTGTGGCAACGTTCACTATATCGACGTGGGTTGGTACAACTGTACCGATATAGTGAGGGTCGCTACAGAGATTGGTATCAGAGCGACCGGTTGAGATTGCACATGAATATATGTAAGTCATCATCTTCATTACATGCTAAGTCTACATAGGAATGTCCACGTGTATAGAATTGATTGATAATGAATGAAAAATAGATAAGAAAGCGGTTAGGGAATAAATTAAAGTAGCTCTAATGGTGGCTGAAATTTATTACAGCCATGGCTTCGAGAAGTAGGTGTGGCGGAGCGCCGGCCCGTGAGGACGAGCCAAGACGTGAGGAGCGGGCGGAGCAGCAGGCCCCGGCACCGCAGGGTCCTGTACTTCCCCCACCACCGCCTGTGGATTATGGAGTATTCATGCAAGGTCTGGTGTAAGCCATGTAGACGCAGGCTCATACTCAGGCAGCACTCTAGGCACAGTTGGAGGCTCAGGTTAGACTAATAAAATGATTAAAAGTCTATTTTATTTAATTATGCGATATTATGTTAATTGTGTATTGCTTGCTGTGTACTGTAGCAGGCTCAAGTACCAGCTCAGGACCATGGTGGACCTTCTACCATGGAAAGATTCAAGAGGTTGCTGCCACCCTCTTTCAACGGGGAGAGCGACCCATTGTTCCCAGAAAGCTGGATGAGGGAGATAGAAAAGATCTTTCGAGACATCAGGTGTGCAGATGAGGATAAGGTCACATTAGCCACCTACATGCTACAAGTATGCTTTAGTTTATTTGCTTGTATGTTCTGTTAAGCTAGATTTGTTAGATGGTGCTTATGAGCGGTGTACTGCAGGAAAGAGCTGATGTTTGGTGGGCTTCATTGCTGCGTACACGGTTTGAGGACGGAGCTATTGATGTTGCTTGGGACATGTTCGTGAGGCTCTTTCGGGCCAAGTTCGTCCCTGAGCATATTCAAGAACGGATGGAGCAGGAGTTCCTCTCCTTGGCTCAAGGCTCCATGACCGTGCTAGAATATGAGGCAAGATTTTCTGAACTCTCTAAATATGCATCTCATATCGTGGCAGATGAGCGCAGGAAGACAAAGAAATTCATGATGGGCCTGAAACCATCACTGAGGACGAGGCTCGTGGCGTTAGACCAACGCACTTTGGACGAGGCCCTCAGCGCTGCGTGTAGGCAGGAGGGTGAGATGGAGCAATACCTTGAAGAGAAGAAGGCTTCGCAGAAGAGACCTGCAGCTACGTTCCAGCGACAGGATAAGAAGAAAGTGGTGTACGAGACACAGCAGCGATCAGTGGCAGTCGGCAGTTCTCAGGTACCTTCTGTACGTTCCCCTGGTGTGAAGAAAGAGTGTCCCCACTGCGGGAAGACACATGGCAGTACTAAATGTTGGATGATTACGGGAAAGTGCTTGAAGTGCGGAAGCAGCGACCACAAGATCAAGGATTGTCCGAGACTTCAGCAGGGAGTCCAGCGCGGAGCGCCAGCCCCAGCAGCGGTAGCGGCAACAGCGCCAGCTATGGGAAGACAGGGAAGGCCTCGAGCCCCAGCTCGAGTGTTTGCTTTAGCGCGCGAGGACGCCGAGCAGGCGGAGCATGTCACCAAAGGTACGGTTTTACTTCTAGGAGTGCACGCTCGGGTTTTGTTTGACACGAGTGCTACTCACTCGTTCATTTCCGAGCGGTTCGCTAGGCAGTTAGCCCTAGAGTCCGGCATAGAGTCTGAGGATTTAGAGGTCCCTTTGTCTGTGCACACCCCTGCGGGTACGGTATCGACTAGGAAGTGCATTCCATCGTTACCTGTGTGCATTGAGGATAGAATCCTAGATGGGCGTTTCTTCTTGCTAAAGATGAAGGACTATGATGCTATTCTTGGTCTGGATTGGCTAAAGGAGCACTATACGTTAGTGGATTGTCGTCGGAAGAGGATTGTTTTCCGCATTCCTGGTGAGGACAAGTTTTCTCATCCCTTGCCAAGGAACTTGGCGGGAAAGTTAGTCATCTCTGCCATGAAGGCGATGCGCATGGTAAACAAGGGTTGTGACGCATTTCTTGCCAGCGTGGTATTAGTACCAGAGGCTGATGAGTCACCTACTCTTGCAGAGATTGAGGTAGTGCAGGATTTTCTAGATGTCTTTCCTGATGACTTGTCTGGATTGCCACCGGATAGAGAGATAGAGTTTACCATAGAGTTGCTTCCGGGCACCTCTCCTATCTCGAAGGCTCCATATCGGATGGCACCTGCGGAGTTAGTCGAGTTAAGGAGGCAGTTGCAAGAGTTGCTAGATAAGGGATTTATTCGCCCTAGCGTTTCCCCTTAGGGCGCACCTGTATTATTCGTCAAGAAGAGACGGGTCACTTAGGTTATGCATTGATTACAGAAAGCTGAACCAAGTGACTGTGAAGAACAGGTATCCCTTACCTCGTATTGATGATTTGTTTGACCAGTTGCAAGATGCATCAATCTTTTCTAAGATTGATTTGCGATCTGGTTATCATCAGTTGAGGATTCGGAGTGAGGATGTGTCCAAGACGACATTCAGATCCCGTTATGGACATTATGAGTTTTTGGTCCTTCCTTTCGGATTGACCAATGCCCCTGCAGCGTTCATGGATCTCATGAACAGGCCTTATTTAGATAGCTTTGTCGTAGTGTTTATTGATGATGTGTTGGTCTACTCTCCAGACGAGGCCACACACCGTCAGCATTTGAGGGTAGTGTTAGAGGTTCTTCGTGAGCACAAGCTGTACGCTAAGTTCAGCAAGTGCGATTTTTGGTTGCGCGAGGTTCATTTCCTCAGGCATGTTATCTCCGGTGCTGGTGTAGCAGTTGATCCAGCAAAGGTCCAGGCAGTTATGGATTGGGAGGTTCCCAAGACCCCTTCGGAGATTCGTAGTTTTCTTGGTTTAGCTGGTTACTATCGGCGATTCATTGAGGGATTTTCATCCATCGCCGCCCCATTGACTCAGCTCACCAGAAAGGGAGTGAAGTTTGTTTGGTCCGAGAAGCGTGAGAGTAGTTTTCAATTTTTGAAGACTAAGCTCACGTCAGCTCCGGTGTTAGTCTTACCGAGCGGTGTAGAGGGTTTTGCTATCTACACGGATGCGTCTCGGATTGGTTTAGGCTGTGTGCTAATGCAGCAGGAAAGGGTAGTGGCTTATGCTTCTCGTCAGTTGAAGGAGCATGAGAAGAACTATCCGACTCACGATTTGGAGCTCGTAGCAGTGGTTCATGCACTAAAGATATGGAGGCACTATCTTTATGGTGTCAGATTTGAGGTGTTTACCGACCACAAGAGCTTGAAATATCTTTTCTCCAAAAGGAATTAAACCTAAGGTAGAGAAGATGGATTGAATTCTTGAAGGACTATGACTTCGACCTTTAGTATCACCCTGGGAAGGCGAATGTCGTAGCGGATGCTCTGAGTAGAAAGAGGCCATTTCTCTAGCAGGATTGGAAGATGTTGGAGGATGCGGCTTGCGCGTTGACTGAGTTAGAGCCATCGCTATGCCAGGATTTTGTAGCTCAGTTATCTCTTAGGTCCTCGGTTTTGGATGAGGTGATGGAGCAACAGAAAGCCGACCCTAGACTCCTAGAGTTAGTGGGCAAGGCAGGCATTGCTCGTGATGAGGACAGTGTGATTAGATTCCATCACCGTGTTTGTGTCCCTGATTTGGTAGATGTCCGTGAGCATGTGTTAGCGGAGGCTCACAGATCGCGATTCTCTATTCATCCGGGTAACACGAAGATGTACCAGGATTTGAAGAGATCCTTTTGGTGGTCTGGCATGAAGAAGGATGTAGCGGATTATGTATCCCAATTTTTGGTATGCCAGCAAGTGAAGGCCGAGCGACAGCGACCATCCGGCCTTATGCAAAGGATAGAGATCCCAGTTTGGAAGTGGGAAGCTGTCACTATACACTTTGTTTCGGGATTGCCTCGATCTAGAAGGGGCAATGACTCGATTTGGGTGATCGTAGATAGATTCTTAAGGACTGCGCATTTCTTGCCTATGAAGAAGAAGCAGTCGGTTGAGAGCTTAGCTAGATTGTATGTTAGTAGTGTGGTTAGATTGCATGGTGTGCCGAAGTCGATCATTTCGGATCGAGATCCGAGATTTACTTCGAGGTTGTGGAAATCCATCAGTCTGAGAGAACTATCCAGACGCTTGAGGATATGTTGAGAGCGTGTGTATTGGATTGGAAGGATGATTGGGAGCGTCATTTACCTCTTGTGGAGTTCGCATACAACAACAGCTTTCATGCGAGTATTGGTATGGCTCCATTTGAGGCGTTGTATGGTAGGCCTTGCAGATCTCCTTTGTGTTGGGAGGAGACCGGTGATAGGCAGCTGATCGGTCCGGAGTTAGTTCAGGAGACTTCGGATAAGATCCAGCTTATCAAGAAGAGGCTTGTTGCGGCTCAGGATAGGCAGAAGAGCTATGCCAACAACAGGAGGAAGGATATTGAGTTCGAGGTGGGTGAGAGGAAGGATCTTGAGTTCGAGGTGGGTGATCATGTCTTCTTAAAGATATCACCTACTCGAGGTGTCATCAGGTTTGGCAAGCATGGTAAGCTGAGCCCTAGATTCATTAGCCCGTATGAGATTCTCATACGATTGGGCAGCGTGGCATATGAGCTAGCTTTACCCCCAGCTCTAGCTAGTGTCCATCCCGTTTTCCACGTTTCTATGCTCAGGAAGTATGTCCGAGATCCATCACATGTGATTAGTCATGAGCTAGTGGAGATTCAGCCAGATCTTTCGTATGTCGAGCAACCAATAGCTATTCTTGACCGAAGGTTCAGCACCTCCAGAACAAGAGTATTGCGTCGGTGAAAGTTCTATGGCGGAACTTCTCAAGAGAGGAGGCTACTGGGAGCTTGAGGATGCGATGAAGAAGAAGTATCCCTTTTGTTTGAGTAGTGTCGTTCTAACTTCGAGGACGAAGTTTCTTAAGGGGGAGAGGGTGTAAGGCCCTCGAATTTTGTTGCATTATTTTAATTTCGTGTAAATAATTCATGTTGTGTATGCATAGATGTACATATCTACGTATGTATTAACTATTATACTTAGGTATGCATATGTATAATTAGTTGTAAATAATGTATGAAATGCATGGTGGTAGTGTGTACATGATAATACATATGCATGGCACGTATATAGGTATAAGTTGTGCATGGTTTCTGCATGTTTTTCAGTTCTGGCCGAAGGCCAACTTGGCATCAAGATCAATGGACGTTTGTGTTGTGTCGGCGTCAACCATATGGACCAACACTAAGTCCAGCGTCCAGCGATGTGGACGTTAATGTCTCTGATCTGCATGCGTTGCAGAGCCGAATTTCTGGGAGCAAGCTAGCTCACCCATTGGGGAGCTGTCCCCAACGGTCTAAAGGGTTCACATCAACCCCTGCGGGACAAGAGAGGCCTCTCTCCTATATCTGAACCCGAGTGCAACCCTAAAACCCCTCTCTTGACCTCTTTTGAGAGATAGGAAAAACCCTAACTGTTGTGAGCAAACCCCACCTTTACAACCTTTAATCCGGCGATCTGAAGCTTGTTCCGCCATCTACCACGTCAAGGAGGTAGCTGGAACATCGAGAAAGGCATCCCCGACCTCGATCTGCTGTGGAGATTGCTCAAGAACCCAGGGGAAGGCAATCTTGGGAGCTTCTTGGGACTACCCAAGGAGAGCATCACCCACCCATTTAATCCCTTTGGAGAGTTTTTGAAAGGCAAGTAACCTACACACATCGTCCCTGTAGATGTCTAGTAGGGTTTTCTTATTTTTACACATTTTCCTCGTGTCCTAGATCCCCCATTCTTCTTGTTATTTGGAGCTCGGTCTATGTTCCTGCACAGACAGGAATTGGCATCAATGCCTTGACGCCAAGATCTCCAGTGTGCATCCAGCGATCTTGTCGTCCATCTCCTTGAACGGCCAGACACTGTCGCCAAGTTCTTCAGTGCAGAACAGTGAACTGTTCTGCCTTAAGTAATTATTTTCCGGACTTTGACGCATGAGGATATAGTGTAATTTATATATGTTATGTAAAATAGCTAATGTGATGTGTGTGGAAATTTCTATGATTTTCTATGGATGGCATAAATTGTTGGATTTATTGAAATACATGTCGGGGAAAAAGGGTTATGCACGATTACCTACTATCTATATGATTTCTGAGGAATTAATTGCCCTAGATTTTTCTACCCCATGTGTATATGTGTCAGTTCATACCCTGCAAATTTGAGAAATTATTCATGTTCATATGATTTACTGTAATTACTGCAATGGAAATAGGAAGTATGTGTAGGATTTCCAAAAATCCACAGTAAATTGTATGTTGTGAAATAAATTCGGGGAAAATTTCTATGACAACATATATGATGGATTCAGATCTTTGAATTGTCAAATCTGAGATTCGGGTTAGGTTTCATGACAAGATGAATTATGAATGGCATGCAACTGAATGTTTTAATTTCTGTAATGCAATATCAGTCAGAAAAATGTGAAATTTTGCATGTGAAATCATAACCTGTAATCAGCATGTGGTTAAATTTTTGGGCTGTTTGGACAACTGTAGATTGCAATATGAAATTTCCATGCAAAAATATGTGAATTTAATGCATGCCATTGTGAAATGAATTAATTTCTGTGTAACCCAACCTGATTGTGAAACTTCCTGAATGTTATTTTCTGTCATCTGTAGTGGCAGATTAAGGGAAAAACAGAGTCATGTTGTGCTTGAGAGAATGAATGAGATGTGAGTGTCATGCGTAAAAGTATGTGTTAAAATCGGTAAATGTGAAATGTGTAAGACTGTGCCAAGTGTGACACTGCTTCCATAGAGGGCAGTGGAACCGTATCATTGAAAAGTCCCCATGAGAAGGTTCAATGTGTTGTGATCCTAAGGGCATTAGGATGAAATTCTGGAGGTGGACAAGTACCACTGGTTAGGGTGGAGACTTGTTCTCCTGGTCTGCGCAGTCCAAGAGTCGTCACTATATTACCTAGGTGGCATCCATGTGTATGTGATGTGATGCATCCTTCTTATGGTAGTTTGTACTATGTGTCACGGCACTAAATGTAAATGAGAATGTGAATGTGAATGCGAAATGTGTAAAATTGTGAATGTGAACAATGTGTAAATGCGAATGTGTGAAGTATGTGAATTAGAGATTTTGTAAAAATGTGAAACCAAAATGTGAGGATGTGAAATTGAAATCCATGATATGATGATCTGAAATCATGTTAGAACAGCAACATAAATGTGGTTATGATCATGTGCTATATGTGTACAATGCGTAGAATCCATGCTAGGGACAATCCTTACTTATGTGTAAACCATTCCATGTATGTTTACTCTCACGTTATGGTTGAATGAGAATGTAGCTTTCATGTGTTAGATTGTAAAGTGTTAAACCATGTCAAAACAGCAAGCTTAAAGCATGTAAAATGGTTATGTGCATGTGTAAGATGAGTAGTAAGCATGTTAGCAATGTTTTCTTTCATGTATGTAAGCTAATCATGCTAGATTGCTTTCATGTTTTAGCTTAATTGAAAGTAGAACTTTCATGTGTTGGAATGATTAGAGAGCATGTGATAGGATTTTAATTTAGGAAATCTGAAAGCATGAATCATGTGTTTCATTAGTAGAATTACCATGATAGGTTGTTAATTTCAATGTCACGCATGCTACATGTTGTGTCTTGTAAATGTGTATGTAAAAACCTGCTATGATATGCGCATGGATGATAGATGTAGTGTTATTTGCTGAGTCTTTTAGACTCATTACTTGCTTTGGCGTACAGGTGTAGTAGGTGACACACCTTTGGAGGAGACCGTGGAGAGCGACTCCAAGCGCGGGGAGTAGCTAGCTTGGTGGAGCTTAGTTGTGACATTTTGACATTTGATGTATGTAATTGAGGCATTGTATTAGAACTATCATGTAAACTTGGACAAACTATGTATTTTATCTTATCACTTCTTCTATATGGATTATGTGGACTTTAGCTTTTTAAATTCAATCGAATCATGTATGTTAAATGTGGATGATGAATGAAATGAAGACAGTAGTTATTTTACTTCCGCTACTCTGTTCTTATATTCACGTGTATCTCAGCTGAATGTTATCGTTTGGGTAAATGTCCCACTGTGGCAACGTTCACTATATCGACGTGGGTTGGTACAATCGTACTGATATAATGAGGGTCGCTACATACATCTCTTGTAAGGGTAGTGTCGACACACCCACTACTGGTGTCGACACAGGGTATCAAACCCTAAGGCAAAGTCATGAAGAAATGGTCAAGTGTGTCGACACAATCCCAAGTGGTGTCAACACTAGACCCAGCTCCCAGAGAACCCAGTTGACAGGTTGGGATTGTGTGTCGACACAACCAGTGAGTGTGTCGACACTAGAGCCATCTCCCAGAAGACCTGTTTTGTGGAATTGGGATAGTGTGTCGACACACCAATGACTATGTCACACACTCCGGCAACTTTTTCACTTTAAGTCCACCTGGACACGTGGCACTCTAGGGATCACTTGGTCGGCTTGGATCATATGCCCACGTACCCCAAGGGTTCTTTTGGCCATGATGGAGTATAAATACCTATCTAATCGGCCCCCAAGTAGCAGAACTCCTAAAGAGCCTTCCAGAAAGCGCCCTTTGGCGGCAAGACAGAGCTCTCCTCCCTTCTTGCTCTCCTTGTGCTGCTTCAAGCCAATTCCCTTCTTTGCAAGCACAAGAAGTGAAGATTGATCCATGAAGATGAAGTGGATCACTTCCAAGGGAGTAGATCAAGTAGAAGCAGCCATTGAGGGAGTTTCAAGGAAGATCTAGAGGCACAAATTGCAGAGCATCGCCCAGGGACTTCAAGAGTTCAATCATCTTCAATTCAGCCTTCTATAAGGGAGTTCATCTGAAGAACAAGGATTCTACATACAACTTCTTAATTACCCTTAGTTCTTCCGAATCATTCTTGAGATTGTGCATGTTTGTTGCACTAGTCTCCTTGAATGAACTCCTTATAGATCAGATCATGCTAGAGGATCTGGATCTTGTTGTTTTTGATCTAGCAAGTTGGTTGTGAGCCTTTGTGCTCATTGTGTTGAGTCGTCGCACTCAGGTTGTGGTTGAGCAGTTGTGCTCAAGTTTCTAGAGTAGTCTTGCTCTAGAGGTTGTGTGTGAGTTGTGTTTGTTGAACTGTGTGTTGGAGTTGTCAAGCTCAGTGTGTGGTGTATTCAAGTTGAATAGTGGAGCCTCACTGTGTGAGGGGTGGATGTAGGAATCACATGGTGTAATTTCCGAACCACCTAAAAAATCTCTGTGCAGTGGTTTGATATGTGATTTAACATCACCTTGCGTTAGATGTATGCATAGGATTTTTTTGATTACTCTTCCAATCAACTTGATCACTCACTTTAATCACTTAATTCACACAATCACTCATCAGATCTGTGAATTGCTTTTCTAAGTTGACTATGATTCAAAGCATCTTTAGAATTGGCTAAGCTTCCGCAGTATTGGGCCTAGATCTATTCACCCCCCCCCCCTCTAGATCTGGCCCATCCCTTTTTCGATCCTACAGTTTGGACTATGTGTCACGTCATGTAATTAGAATAATGTGATTTTTTTTTATACATGTGCGAAATGTGAATGTGTAAAAATGTGTAAATGATCATGTGAAATTGTGAACTAATGTGGTAACATGTGAAAGTGTAAGTCCTTACATAAATGTGTTTTAACAGTAAGCTATTATGTTTATAATTGTGTTATGCATGTGAAAATATTCATAGAATCCATACTAGGAATATCTCTTCTGTTGTGTATAAACTTCGTGCTTTATTTGCTATTGTATAATGACATGAATGTAAGGAATTGTGCCTTGAGTCAACATGTTAAAGAATATGTAGAAAGCATGTGATAGGTTTACTTTATTGTGAAATAAACATAAACTATGTAACATGTATTAAAAGTTGTAGAAATATCATGTTTAGGTTTTCTTAAAGAGTTATTCAATTCATGTTATACATATTAGCTGTTCGTTTAAAAGGGTAAAAATGTCTATACGATGTATGTAAACTTAATGTGAATGGAATTACTTGCGGAGTTTTTTAGACTCACTTTTGCTTCGGCGTACAGGTGCAGGTGTCTCTACTTCCTTGGAGGAGACAGTTAGGAGTGACTCCGAGTGTGAGGAGTAGCACCTTCGTGGAGACTGCCTTATTGTATAATTTTTTTCATAGTATGTAATTGAGAGCACTATATAATTCAGTGGTGGACAATGTATTTGATTTAAATTTCAGTTATGAGAACTTTAATTATTTCATGTACTATATAAACTGTGGATAAATGTGGATGATGGAATAATAAATTGACATTCAGTTCTTTTATTCCGGTGTTATGTGTTCATATTTGTGTACGTCTTAGCCTATTAAATGTGTTGGATAAATGTCCCACTATAGTGACGTTTTCTATATCGATGTGGGTTGGTATAACCGTACCGGTATAAGGAGGGTCGTCACAGAGATTTGTATCAGAGCAACAGGTTGAGATTGTACATAATATAATTATGCCATCATCTTCATTATATGCTAACTCTTTATAATTGTCCACATAGTTAGGAATTAGATGGTTTAGTTCCTAATGGAATTAAATTGTTATGCAGGCTATGGCTTCACGAGGCAGGTGTGGTGTTCCTGCTCGTGAGGGTGAGTAGAGGAGAGAGGAGAGAGTTGAGCCTTGGCGTGAGGATCAGGGTGAGCAGTAGGCCCCAGCACCCCAGGGTCCTGTGCTTCCTCCACCACCACCAGTGGACTATGGTGTGTTCATGCAAGGTCTAGTTCAGGCTATACAGACGCAGGCCCATACTCAGGCTGCACTCCAGGCTCAGTTGGATGCTCAGATTAGAATAGTAAATAGAGTAGTTTGATCTGTTTACTTGCATGATTGTTATATTGTTATATCTTATATGTGTGGCTTATGTCGGTTTCTGTAGCAGGCTCAGGCGCCAGTTCCCTAGGCTCAGGACCATGGTGGACCCTCCATCATGGAACAGTTCAAGAGGAGGTCACCACCCTCTGTTAAGGGGGAGAGCGATCCGCTTTTGGCAGAGAGCTGGCTGAGGGAGATTGAGAAGATCTTCTGAGCTATTAGGTGTGCTGACGATGATAGGGTCACGCTAGCCACCTATATGCTACAGGTATGTGTAAATTGTTTATCTATTTATTTATTTATGGCTAGATTGTCTGGATTGGTCCTTAAGGAATGTTTTGGCAGGAGCGAGCCGATGTGTGGTGGTCCTCGTTGCTTCGTACCCGGTTCGAGGGTGGTGCTGTAGAGGTGTTTTAGGACGAGTTCGTGAGGCTCTTTCGGGCCAAGTTCGTTCCGGAGCACATCCAGGACAAGATGGAGCAGGAGTTTCTCTCCTTGACTCAAGGCTCCATGACCGTACTGGAGTACGAGGCCAGGTTTGCTGAGCTATCGAAGTATGCCCCTCACATTGTAGCTGATGAGCACAGGAAGGCGAAGAAGTTCGTGATGGGTTTGAGGCCATCACTGAGGACGAGGTTGGTGGCATTTGACCATCATACCCTCGATGAGGCTCTTAGCGCGGCTTGTCGACAGGAGGGAGAGATGGAGCAGTATCTTGAGGAGAAGAAGGCTTCGCAGAAGAGGCCTGTAGCTCCGTTCCAGAGGCAGGAGAGGAAGAAGGCGGCGTATCAGTCACTGCAGTGCCCA
The DNA here is from genome assembly GCA_014218235.1 of Colocasia esculenta. Classification (NCBI taxonomy): domain Eukaryota; kingdom Viridiplantae; phylum Streptophyta; class Magnoliopsida; order Alismatales; family Araceae; genus Colocasia; species Colocasia esculenta. The sequence goes on along the minus strand of CM024755.1, from coordinate 113,751,548 downwards.
GTGGCAACCGACAGTCGTCAGGTATCTTTTCCGCATTCCCCCAGTGGCAAGAAGGAGTGTCGTCATTGCGGGAGGGCACATGGTGGTACGGAGTGCTGGAAGATGGCGGGGAAGTGCTTGAAGTGTTGGAGCAGCGAGCATAAGATCAAGGATTGTCCTAGACTTCAGTAGGGAGTCCAGCGACCAGCTCCAGCAGTGGCAGCAGTAGCAGCACCAGCGACAGGAAGACCAGGAAGGCCTCGAGCCCAAGCTCGAGTGTTTGCATTAGCTCGTGAGGATCCGAGCAGGCGGAGCATGTTACCGAAGGTGCGGTTCTTTTCATGGGTGTGCATGCTCGAGTTTTATTTGATACGGGTGCCACTCACTCGTTCATTTCTGAGCATTTTACTAGGCAGTTAGCTTTAGAGTCAGAATTAGAGTCTGAGGAGTTAGAAGTCCCTTTGTCTGTGCACACACCTGCGGGTACGGTATCGACTAGGAAGTCTATTCCGTCCTTACCAGTGTGTATTGAGGATAGAGTTTTAGAAGGGTGTTTCTTCCTGCTAAAGATGAAGGACTACGATGCTATTCTTGGTCTGGATTGGCTAGAGGAGCACTATGTGTTAGTGGATTGTCGTGGGAAGAAGATTGTTTTCCGCATTCTTAGTGAGGATGAATTTTCTCATCCATTGCCAAGGAACTTAGCGGGAAGTTTGTTGTCTCTGCCATGAAGGCGATTAGAATGGTGAACAAGAGTTGTGACGCTTTTCTTGCCAGTGTGGTACTAGTACCCAAGGCTGATGAGTCACCTACTCTTGCAGAGATTCAGGTAGTGCAGGATTTTCCCGATGATTTATCTGGATTGCCACCGGATAGAGAGATAGAGTTTACACTAGAGTTGCTTCCAGGCACCTCTCCTATCTCAAAGGCCCCTTATCGGATGGCACCTGCGGAGTTAGCGGAGCTAAGGAAGCAGTTGCAAGATTTGTTAGATAAGGGATTTATACGCCCAAGTGTTTCTCCTTGGGGCGCACCTGTATTGTTTGTGAAGAAGAAGGATGGGTCACTTAGGTTATGCATCGATTATAGAAAGCTAAACTAAGTGACGGTGAAGAACATGTATCCCTTACCTCAGATTGATGATCTGTTTGACCAACTGCAAAATGCATCAGTCTATTCTAAGATTGATTTGCGGTCTAGTTATCATCAGTTGAGGATTAGGAGTGAGGATGTGTCCAAGACGGCTTTTAGAACCCGTTATGGACATTATGAGTTTTTGGTCCTTCTGTTTGGTCTGACCAACGCCCCTGCAGCGTTCATGGATCTCATGAATAGGGTGTTTAGACCTTATGTAGATACTTTTGTTGTAGTTTTCATCGATGATGTGTGTCTTTTTCTCTGCGGATGAGGCCACACACCGTCAGCATTTGAGGGTAGTGTTGGAAGTTCTCCGAGAGTACAAGCTGTATGCAAAGTTCAGCAAGTGCGATTTTTGGATGCATGAGGTTCATTTCCTGTGGCATGTTATCTCCGGTGCTGGTCTAGCAGTAGATCCAGCGAAGGTCCAGGCTGTGTTGCATTGGGAGATTCCCAGGACCCCTTCGGAGATTCATAGTTTCCTTGGTTTGGTGGGTTATTATCGGCAATTTATTGAGGGATTTTCATGTCTCGCCGCCCCATTGACCAAGCTAACCAAGAAGGGTGAGAAGTTTGTTTGGTCCGAGGAATGTGAGAGTAGCTTTCAATTATTGAAGGCTAAGCTTACTTCCGCTCTGGTATTGGTATTACCTAGTGGTGATGAAGGTTTTTCCATTTATACGGATGCATCTCGGATTGGTCTTGGCTATGTATTGATGCAGCAAGGAAGGGTAGTAGCGTATGCTTCTTGGCAATTGAAGGAGTATGAGCATAACTATCCGACTCATGATTTGGAGCTAGCGGCAGTGGTTCATGGACTAAAGATCTGGAGACACTATCTTTATGGTGTCAGATTTGAGGTGTTCACTGACCACAAGAGCTTGAGGTATCTTTTCTCCCAAAAGGAATTAAAATTGAGGCAGAGAAGATGAATTGAGTTCATGAAGGACTATGACTTCAACCTCCAGTATCATCCTGGAAAGGTGAATGTCGTAGCGGATGCCCTTAGTAGGAAGAGGCCATCACTCCAACAGGATTGGAAGATGTTGGAGGATGCGACATGCCCGATGACTGAGTTAGAGCCATCATTATGTCAGGCTTTTGTAGCTCAGTTGTCTATTAGGTCTTCGGTGTTGGATGAGGTGATCGAGAAACAGAAAGCCGACCCTAGACTCCAAGAGTTGGTGGGCAAGGCAGGCATTGCTCGTGATGAGGATGGTGTGATTAGATTCCATCACCATGTTTGTGGTCCCGACATTATAGATGTTTGTGAGCATGTTTTAGCAGAGGCTCATAGGTCGAGATTCTCTATTCATCCGGGTAACACTAAGATGTACCAGGATTTGAAGAGATCTTTTTGGTGATCTGGCATGAAGAAGGATGTAGCGGAGTATGTGTCTAGATGTCTTGTATGTCAGCAAGTGAAGGCCGGGCAGCAGCGACCATCTGGTCTTATGCAGCAGATGGAAATCCCAGTATGGAAGTGGGAAGCTGTCACTATGGATTTTGTTATGGGTTTGCCTCGATCTAGACGGGGTAATGACTCGATTTGGGTAGTACTAGATAGATTCTCGAAGACTGCGCATTTCTTGCCCATGAAGAAGAAGTAGTTAGTAGAGAGTTTAGCTAGATTGTATATTAGTAGTATTATTAGATTGCATGGTGTGCCGAAGTTGATCATTTCGGATCGAGATCCGAGATTTACTTCGAGGCTGTGGAAGGGTCTTCAGGATGCGTTAGGTTCGTAGTTGAAGCTCGCGAGAAGTTACGCCATAGCACCTTCACTGATGCAATGCTCTTGTTTCGGAGATGCTGAATCTTCCGGTCAAGAATAGCTACCGGTTGCTCCAAGTAAGATAGATCTGGCTGGATTTCCACTGGCTCGTGGCTAATAACATGAGATGGATCTCTGACATACCTCCTGAGCATAGATACGTGGAAAACATGATGAACACTAGCTAAAGCTGGGGGTAAAGCTAGCTCATATGCCACGTTGCCCAATCGTCTGAGAATCTCATACGGGCCAATGAATCTAGGGCTTAACTTACCATGCCTGCCAAATCTAACTACACCACAAGTAGGCGAAATCTTCCAGAAGACATGCTCACCTACCTTGAACTCCAAATCCTTCCTCCTGTTGTCGGAATAACTCTTCTGCCTATCTTGTGCCGCAACAAGCCTCTTCCTGATAAGCTGGACCTTATTTGAAGTCTCCTGAACTAACTCCGGACCGATCAACTGCCTATCATCCGTCTCCTCCCATCATAAAGGAGATCTACAAGGCCTACCATACAATGCCTCAAATGGAGCCATACCAATGGTCCCATGGAAACTGTTGTTATATGCGAACTCCATAAGAGGCAAATGGCGCTCCCAATCATCCTTCCAATCCAGAACACACGCCCTCAACATATCCTCGAATGTCTGGATAGTCCTCTCGGACTGTCCATCGGTCTGGGGATGGAACGCCGAACTGAGAGAGGAGGCTACTTGGGAGCTTGAGGATGCAATGAAGAAGTATCCTCAGTTGTTTGAGTAGTATCGGTCTAACTTCGAGGACGAAGTTTCTTTAAGGGGGAGAGGGTGTAAGGCCCTTGAATTTTACCCTCTTATAGGTGTTTGATTGTGTGAGAAATTGATGATTGTGTGCGTAGCTATGTATATGCGTAAACTATTTGAGTAGTGTTGTACATATATGTATATTTTGTTGTGTATGTTATTTATGTACATTATATAAATAGTATTTAAAGTATGTATTGTAAATTACATGTGGTTGTATTGTATACATATAAATTGCTGTAGTTTGTGAGTTCTGGCCGAATGCCCAATAGGCGTCAATATAGGCGGACGCTAATCCCAATTCAGCGGCCACATCGATGGACATTGACTCCTGTTAGGCGGCCAGTAAGGTTGACGTTTACTTCCCCAGATCTGTTGCGTTTCAGATCCGGAAACGTCTCCAGAAATGTCGCCTCTGTTTTAGTAACCGACCCCCAACGGTTAGAAAACCCTACCTAAATGCGTCTCCGACCCTTGACCTTATAAAAATACCTATCTCCGACCAGATCTGACCCTTTTTGGCTCGTGAGTCAAAAAACCTAAGTTTCATGTGCGAAAACTGATTTTTGGTGCACCAGATCGAGCATCGTGGTTGGTTTCCAGGCGAGCTATTGCTTCTGAGAGACTCTCTAAACATCAAAGATCGTCTTCCCAGTCTCGGCGTGCTTCAAAGATCAACACAGAACCCAAATCGAGGGAGATTAGAAGGCTCTTTGGCTCAGGCCGAGGAGAGCTTCTTCGACCCAATTCTTCATTTGTAGATTTTTATGAAGGCAAGTAACCCATACACATTATCCCTAGTTGCGTCTAGTAGGTCTTAGGCAATTTTTCGGATTTTAATCGAGTCCTAGAACCCCCTTTTCTATCGGATTTGATGTTCAGTCTATGTTCTACACAGACAGGAACTTGACGACAAGTTTTACTGCCGTTAAGATCTGAGGTTAGCGTCCACTATGTTGTCGTTAACCAGGTAAGCGGCCACCCCCTTGCCGCTGAGTTCTTCAGGCAGGGATAGTTTGTATGTTTACCTTTATTAAATTATTTTTCCAATTTCTACTGATGAGGATATAGTGTAAAAATTATATGTTATGTAATACCTATTGTGGATCATGTTGAGCAATTTTTATGAATTTTTTGTTGAATATGTTATTTATTAAAACCCCTGAATTATCAGTCAAACAAGTTTAAATCTTGTAAAAATACTGTTGATATGGATCCGTGTTGAATTTGGATATTGTAAAATTTTTGTAATATGTGCACCAGTATCAGGTCATGCTATGGAAATTGGGCAAATTTCTGATGTTTGTGTAAATAGTTATATTTTCTGAACTGTAAAACAGCAAGCATGCAATACCAGTTTAAATTTGCAAATAAATTGTATGGAACTAGTTAAATTCCTAGAAATTTTATGCAAACTCATAACTGTCAGATGCATATTATAGGATGGATAATGTGCATGTAACACTATGACCATGCAAGTTGATTGTTGACCAATTTTGTAAAATAACTGTTCTAATTTTTATAATTAGTGTGTAGTTTTGAAAAATATGAAATTTGGTATGCATGATGTTTGACTATAAACAGTTCGTGGTAAAAATTTTATGTGAATTGGACAACATTAGGTACTAATTTGTTTATTACATGATGAAATGACCAATTAAAGCATGTTTAGTGTAATTAGTGATAAATTAGATAATTGCAACATGATTAAAATAAATTGTAACTGTTTAACATTGTAACCAGTAGTACCATGTTAGGAAATCTGAACCATATACATGTATGTGAAAATGAAATTAATGTGTTAAACAGTGTGCAAATATTGTGTGTTTAAAAAAAAATGGAAAATGTGTAAATTTGCCATGGGTGACACTGCTACCTTATAGGGCTGAGGAACTGTACCATAGTAAAGTCCCTATGGGAAGGTTCATATGTGTGTGATGTCCCATGGGCATTGGGATTTAAATCCTGGAGGTGGACAAGTACCACTGGTTAGGGTGGAGAGTGCTTCTCCCAGTTCTGCGCAGTAACTAAGATCTATCACTATATTGCCTAGGTGATTGGTATGTGTGTGATGAGATAAGTTTGTGTTCTTCTAGAGGTGGTTTGGACTATGTGTCACGGCATGTAATTAGAATAATGAGATTTTTTTTGTACATGTGTGAAATGTGAATGTGTAAAAATGTGTAAATGATCATGTGAAATTGTGAACTAATGTGATAACATGTGAAAGTGTGAATCCTTAAATAAATGTGTTTTAACGGCAAGCTATTATGTTTATAAATGTGTTATGCATGTGAAAATATTCATAGAATCCATACTAGGAATATCTCTTCCGTTGTGTATAAACTCCGTGCTTTATTTGCTATTGTATAATGACATGAATGTAAGGAATTGTGTCTTGAGTCAGCATGTTAAAGAATATGTAGAAAGCATGTGATAGGTTTACTTTATTGTGAAATAAACATAAACTATGTAACATGTATTATAAGTTGTAGAAATATCATGTTTAGGTTTTCTTAAAGAGTTGTTCAATTCATGTTATACATATTAGCTGTTCGTTTAAAAGGGTAAAAATGTCTATACGATGTATGTAAGCTTAATGTGAATGGAATTACTTGTGGAGTCTTTTAGACTCACTTTTGCTTCGGCGTGGTGCAGGTGTCTCTACTTCCTTGGAGGAGACAGTTAGGAGTGACTCCGAGCATGAGGAGTAGCACCTTCGTGGAGACTACCTTATTGTATAATTTTTTTCATATTATGTAATTGAGAGCACTATATAATTCGGTGGTGGACAATGTATTTGATTTAAATTTCAGTTATGAGAACTTTAGTTCTTTCTTGTACTATATAGACTATGGATAAATGTGGATGATGGAATAATAAATTGACATTCAGTTCTTTTATTTCGCTGTTATGTGTTCATATTTGTGTACGTCTCAGCCTATTGAATGTGTTGGGTAAATGTCCCACTGTAGTGATGTTCTCTATATCGATGTGGGTTGGTATAACCGTACCTGTACAAGGAGGGTCGTCACAGCACCTGAGGACCACACGACGCTTCTGGAGAGGTTTCTTCATCTTCGGCCTCCGACGTTTTCTGGTGACCGTGATATGGACAGGGCAGAGAGTTGGGTCCATGAGCTCGAGCGCACCTTCGAGACCATGGACTATGCTGAGCTGGATCAGGTCGAGTTAGCAGTATATCATCTGAAGGGGTCTGCCCACATGTGGTGGAGGGTAGTGAGGCAGACTAGTTTTCAGGGCAGGAGGTTGAACTAGATCACTCGGCAAGAGTTCCTAGTGGCCTTTCACGACGAGTTTTTCCCCGACTACACTTTTCGTGAGAGGAGGGACCAGTTCCACGAGTTGGTGCAGGTAGACTTGACGTAGCACAGTACCACCAGAGGTTCGTGCAGCTACTTCAACACGTCCCCCACGTGGCTGCTAGTGAGCAGGCTCGTACTGAGTGGTTCATTAGCGGGCTACGCTTGGAGTTGAGGTGGGCAATGGCTTATCACCTCTGTAACTCCTTGACGGTAGAAGTGGCGAGAGCCACCACCTTGGAGTGGGAGTGTCGGTTTCAGCCGCAATAGAGTGGAGGCTCAGGGAGGTCTTCTTTGTACCAGCGCCACTCGGGTAGTCGAGGGAGTGTTTCCTCTTCTTCTTCTTCGAGGACAGGCGGTGCTGGCCTGACCTCGAAGTTGAAGAAGTTGTTCATTCGTGGAGGCATGTGTCAGTACAGGCAGCCACAACAGCAGCAACGTCACCCGGAGCAGCCAGTGGAGCAGCCTATACAACAGGGAGCAGAGCAGGGCCAGCAGGGCACAGGTTGTTTCCACTGCGGGCAGCCGGGCCACTACAGACGAGAGTGTCTGTTGTTGTGGTAGTAGCAGCAGCAGGCACCTCAGGCGCAGTTTCCTCCACCCCAGCCGGCGCAGTGCCAGTAGCAGCACCAGCACCAGGGTCAGTTCTAGCAGCCGCAGCAGCACCAGCAGCAGTAGCCTCAGCGAGGACGTGGACGCGGTCGGGTGATGAACATCACCAGAGAGGAGGCGGAGGCCTCTAATTTGGTCGTTGGTATGGTTCCTATCCTTGGTAGGGTTGCTAGAGTTTTGATTGATCCGAGTGCCACGCACTATTTTGCTTTTGAGGAGTTCTTTGCTACTTTATTTGAGTTTGCTTCGGAGCAGGCCTGTGACCTAGCTATTGAGCTGCCGATGGGTGACTTTGTGCGTACTCTGGGCTACCTAGAGGGTGTCACCGTTGAGGTACAGGGCCACCAGCTACCAGCCAGACTATTTGCCTTGCAGCTCCACGACTTTGATGCCATCCTTAGCATGGACTTGTTAGAGGCACACTCTGCACTGATGGATTGTCAGTGGAAGACCATGAGTTTTGAGCTACCTAGAGCACCTGTGCTTTGCTTCCGAGGTACCCGATCTACCTGCCGACCCTTTGTCTCTTGTTTTAGAGCTCCGCGTCTTATCCAAGACGGTGGTGTTGCTTTCTTGGCTTCTGTGTGTGTCTCGGATTCTGGTGAGATATCGTTTCAGATGTGCCTATTGTCTGCGAGTTTTCCGATGTGTTTCCGGAGGATCTACCTAGCTTGCCCCCGGAGCAGGAGGTAGATTTCTCCATTAACTTACTTTGGGGGATGATGCCTACGTCCAAGGCACTGTACCAGATGGCGCCAGTAGAGCTGCGGGAGTTGAAGCACCAACTAGAGGAGTTGCTTGCATTGGGCTTCATTAATCCTAGCCATTCGTCATGGGGAGTGTCTGTTTTGTTTGTGAGAAAGAAAGACTGCAGCCTCAGGATGTGTATTGATTATCGGTAGCTGAATCAGGTGACCGTGAAGAACAAGTACCCTTTTCTCAGGATCGATGACTTGTTCGACCAGTTGCAATCAGCTTCAATGTTCTCGAAGATTGACTTGAGGTCGGGCTACTACCAGTTGCGAATCCTCAAGTCAGACATCGCCAGATCAGCTTTTTGTACCCGCTACGGCCACTTCGAGTTTGTCGTGATGCCTTTTGGGCTCACGAATGCACCTGCAATGTTCATGGAGCTAATGCACAGCGTGTTTCGAGAGTACCTAGATACGTTCATGGTGGTGTTCGTCGACGACATCCTGGTGTACTCAGCGATGATAGAGGAGCACGAGGTTCACTTGAGGCTGGTGTTGCAGGCTTTGAGGAGTCACCAAATTTACGCCAAATTCAGTAAGTGTGAATAATGGCTAAAGGAGGTGCAGTTCCTCGGTCACATTGTTTCTGGTGCAGGTGTGGTGGTGGATCCCGCCAAGGTTGAGGCCATGGTTTCTTGGGGCCAACCCACTACAGTTGCAAAGGTGCACATTTTTTTGGGGCTGACAAGCTACTACAGGAGGTTCGTGTAGGACTTCGCCAGAGTTGCAGAGCCTTTGACCCAGTGGACCGGGCGGGAGACCAGGTTTGTGTGGACAGCAGAGTGCGAGCACAATTTTCAAGAGCTGAAGAGCCGGCTGACTTCAACTCCGATCCTTGTTGTACCTTCCACCAGCGGCGGCTTTGTTTTCTACACAGACGCTTCAGTGACTGGTCTAGGAGCAGTGCTAATGCAGCACGGTCGAGTAGTTGCTTATGCTTCTCGTCAGCTGAAGAAGCATGAGCAGCACTACCCGACACACGACTTGGAGCTTGTAGCAGTCGTGTTCGCCTTGAGGTTGTGGAGGCACTACTTGTACGGCGAGGTGTTCGAGATTTTCACAGATCACCGAAGCTTACAGTACTTCTTCACATAGAGAGATCTGCACCTCAGACAGCGCAGGTGGCTCGAGTACTTGAAGGACTACGACTTTACCCTTTCCTATCACCTGGGAAAGGCTAATGTCGTAGCAGACACTTTGAGTAGGAGAGCCCACTTGAGTTCTTTGTTGGTTAGACACTGAAGACTCCTAGAGGACGCCACTCAGGGTGTTCATGCCGTCGAGCCTCAGGGAGAGGGCAGTGTTGGCTAGCATGACAGTTCGCCCTATGATATATCAACAGGTGATTGAGGCACAGAGTGCAGACACAGACTTGGCAGACGTGTTGCAGTTGCTCGAGATGGTGCTGGACGAGGACAGTAAGGTTCGGTTTCGAGACAGACTCTACGTTCCAGAGGATGTCAGGGAGGAGGTACTGGCTGAGGCGCACAGGTCGTGATACTTTATTCATCCTGGCTCCACCAAGATGGACCGCGACTTGAGGGTGCTGTTTTGGTGGCCTAGGATGAAGAGAGATATAGCTGAGTTTGTTTCGCGATGCCTTACCTGTCAGCAGGTGAAGGCAGAGCACCAGCGTCCTGGAGGTGAGTTGCAGTCGCTTCCCATTCCTATGTGGAAGTGGGAGCACATCACCATGGACTTTGTTTCGGGCTTACCTCGCACTTCACAGGGGCACAACAGCGTTTGGGTCATCGTCGACAGGCTGACGAAGACATCTCGCCTCCTACCATTCAGAGCAGCATGGTCAGTGGACATACTAGCTTAGTTGTTTGTGGATAGAGTGGTGCCTTTGCACAGAACCCTGGTCTCTATTGTCTTAGATAGAGATCCGAGGTTCACTTCTCGTTTCTGGCGCAGCTTTCAGCGGGCACTTGGCACCGAGTTGAGGTTGAGTTCAGCCTACCACCCACAAACATATGGGCAGTCAGAGAGGACCATACAGAACCTCGAGGACTTGTTGAGAGCGTGTTGCCTAGACCGGGGTGGCACGTGGGAGTCACACCTTCCCATGGTGGAGTTTTCGTATAATAATAGCTTTCACTCCAGCATCGGGATGGCGCCCTACGAGGCTCTGTATGGTTGACCGTGCAGGACACTGTTGCACTGGCACGAGGTTGGCGAGAGGCAGTTGCTGGGTCCAGAGTTGGTGCAATAGTGTACAGACACCGTGAGGCTGATCAGATAGAGGTTGCAGACAGCGCAGAGCAGACTGAAGAGCTACGCCGACGTCCACAAGAGGCCACTTCAGTTCGAGGCCGGTGACAATGTGTTTCTTCGGATCTCGCCCACCAAGGGCGTTCTCAGGTTTAGGAAGAGGGGCAAGCCCAACTCGAGGTTTGTTGGCCCCTTTCCCATCCTGAAGCGGGTTGGTGAGGTCTCTTACAGGTTGGCTCTTCCATCTGAGTTGCAGGTGTTCATGACGTCTTCCACGTGTCGCAGCTAAGGAAGTACATGCCAGATCCATCGCCCGTACTCGACTACTCGCAGCTAGAGGTCGCTTCAGACCTGTTCGTGCCAGAGTACCCCATCAGCGTGGTGGACTGCAGGTTGCAGCAGCTTCGCAGGAGGCAGATCCCGCTCGTCAAGGTGGTTTGGGAGCACCACGCCGGTGGTGAGGCCACTTGGGAGCATGAGGACGAGATGCGGGAGTAGTTCCCTTACTTGTTCGAGTGATAGGTACTTTGTTTACCCTCTTTCCCCCTAGTTTCGCCATTAATTTCGAGGATGAAATTGTTTTTTTGTTTGTTAGATTGTAACATCCTTGTCCCCTTCAAGGTTCAGCTCTCTCGGCTGTGGTCGCGACATGTTGACCCATCGCCTTCTGAAGGCGATGTAGGTGACCGTCGCGTTCTGAATGAGAACGCACCGGCAGCCCCTGTTGCAATAGGTCTCTAACAGAAGACTATTGTTTTGTCATTTAGTTGTCTGGACGGTGGAGACACGTGTTGTCATGCATGCATGAACGTGACATACTGGTCCATCGCGATCAGATGTCATCGTTGCATGCATGCCACGTGGTGGCTTTGACTGTCAGGGTCGTAGGTGTTTCCATATCGTGACGTAGGTGGGTGTCGCGTTAGCTTTGCTAACGCGATGACCAGGTCCGTCGCGTTCTCATCGTCTGTGTTTAAGTGCCCAAGTCCGAGAGCAAAAGCCCCATTTTGCCTGTTCTCTGTGCTTTCCCCTCTCTGGCGATTCCTCTGTGCTTGGTGGCTCCGTGAGGAGCTTGGGTGGACCTTGTTGTGGCTTGGGGTGTTGTTACCTTGTGTGGTAAGTGTGGATTGGATTGGTTGTGTTCTTCTTTCTCTTCTCCTTTCCTCACTGTGCATTTCCCCCTTCTTCTAGTATGGTGCATGCTCCTCTCCATCGGCTCATGAAGGAGGTCGTGCTCGGCTCGTGGACGGCGTGAGCGTGGGCTTTGAAGCTCGGAGGCGGAGGGGTGCAAGCCTATGAGAAGGCCCCTCTGGGGTGGTTCTTCACCTTGAGGTAAGGAATCCAAGCCTTCCCCCTAGTTCTACCATGCTAGGAAATCAATCCCCTTTCTACAAGCCATTTAGACTTCATGTTAGATATGAATTGTAGTCATTGTATCATTTGGATTCTTATGCGATGTTGTTTATGTGGTTTTCCATGCTTGGAATGGGTGGTTTGAGTTGAGGGACTCATGTATGCATGTGAGGATTTTTAGTGTAGTTTACCTTCCTTGTCATGCATGGTGTTTCCTAAGGGTGGATTGATGTTAATTGAGCTATTTCCTACGTTGGTCATTCTCCCCTCCCCATTTTGTATCATTTGGTGTGGTTTTTGGGGTGATAGGGTTGCCTTGTTTGGGAACTCAGCTGAGGTCGGACGTATCGTTGCTTCACGTTCTCTCTGAACGCTCCCCGACACCCGTCGCGTTAAGAAATGCGACGGGTACGTGTGCGGCGTTCAGGAGTTCTGGGTTCCTTCAGAATGCGACCTCCGTCTCCGTCACGATAGGCTTGCGACGGGGTACGTGTCGCGTTCAGAAAACTGGGGTTGTTGCGGCGCTCTTAGCCGTCGCGTTCTTATCGTGACGGGCTCAAGGGTCGCCTTCTGGTTTCTTGTCACGATAGGTAGGATCGTCGAGTTCTGATCATGACGTATCACTGCATCGCCTCTCTGACCGAGAGGGACTGGCGACAGGTTTTGACGTTTCGCTTCCGTTGTGACTCAGTTTTCTTGTCACTTGTGCTGTTCCTAGTGTAGTGCTGCTCTAGTTTCTTCGCCCAGTGCTAGGCACTTGAGGGTTTGTCCACGAGACAGGTTGTTACCGTTACTTGGGACCCCTGGTCCCCGTGCGCATGTTAGAGGGAGTTCTCCGGGCGGCGGGTTTTACTCGAGTCACGGACTCTGGTAGCAGAGGGGAAAACGGCGGGGACAACGGCGTAGAGTCGTTTGTAGAGCTCTCTTAGCTGAGTCTGGGATGTCGTGGTAGTTGGTAGCTCGTACGGCGTAGATCAGCTAGTCCTTTCTCACTGCCTCACTCTACGTGGTTCTAGAACCATTTAGAGGGGCTAGGCGTGGAACTATAGTCCAGCCAGACTACGGCAGTTGTGGTTCTTTAATTCCGTGTCTCACTCCGATGGGAGGTGTTAGACATGGACCGTTGGTCGAGGGTTAGGCGCGTGGCGCACCTGACTGGCTGACTGGTGTAGCGTACTGTAGCTAGTGTGTTTGCCCAAGTAGTGTTTAGCTATCTATGTTACACCCTTGGGTTTCTTCTGGTGCCGTGTTTTACATGGGTTTCCGGTCCCGACGTGTAGCCTAGACTGAAGACCGTATAGTTTCTTTCATGCTTCCGCACTTGACTCCGTTAGTAGAATAGAATTTACTGCTTTATTTAATTACTGCACTTAGTTCTATTCTGCTGTTAGAACCAGTAGGAGATTGGTAGTCCCTACTGGGCTTCTTCATGAACCTCATGCCCTCTTTTGCAGGTGAGACTTCACAGCAATTCCCTCCGCGGCGAACTGAGGAGACGGGGCTATAGTAGACGGCATCCCCAGTGAGAAGTGTTCCCCAGCTTGTGTACTTCACCCTCGGGGTATGCCCCTAAGGGTCGTGTTCTTTCCTTTTTTTTTTCAGCACTTATACTTTATTTACTTTGGGACTGTACTAGATTGTTACTTAGTGTTGGACTCTTTTCCTTCACGTGTCGTACATTTTAGTAGGTTTGTTGTATTTATCTCTATTACATATCTTGTTAGACCGATCCGTTAGCCATTCTGGGTCTCCGAACTTGTGGGCGGCGGTGCCGAGGTTCGGATTCTTTGTGGGAGCCGAGGGTCTGGGTGTCGGGGCTGTTACAGGGTGCATGTGTTCCGCCTTTACTTGTTGACAAGTAAGGCAATGAGCCGCATGTTCGGCTACCTCTCTCTTCATGTTCGGCCACCAAAATGTTCTTTCCATGTCTTGATATATATTTGGTACCTCCAAGATGAATAGTGTACTTCGTCTTGTGAGCTTCATTCATTAATTTCCTCTTCAATTCTTCATTGTCGGGGATGCATGTCCTCCCATGAAATACAAGCTTTCCATCCTCAGTCATAGCAAAGTCAGGTCTTTCGGCCATGGTTTCCTTGATGCGATCTAAGAATGGATCACTATCTTGTTGGGCTTTAATCTCTTCCAGCATGTCGGATTGAATCGTGATATTGGCAATCAAGACTCGATCATCCCTTTGTTCAATATTCAAGTCTAACCTTGTGAATTGTTCTAGTAGTTGCATCTCGCCAAGGACTAGACTCAAAACAGATGCCATCGACTTTCTTCTAAGAGCATCGGCCATCCTTGCCTGGATGGTATTGGATGTTGAAGTCAAAATCCTTTAGGTATTCTAGCCATCTTCTCTATCTCATGTTGAGTTCCTTCTGGGAGAATAAATACTTCAAGCTCTTGTGGTCTGAGTAGACAGTGAATTGTTCACCATATAAGTAATGTCTCCAGATTTTCAAGGCGAAGACCACGACAACTAACTCTAGATCATGCACAGGGTAGTTGACTTCATGTGTCTTCAATTGTCTTGAAGAATAGGCAATGACCTTCTCCTTTTGTATCAATACACACCCTAGCCCAATTCCTGAGGCATCGGTGTAGACAGAGAAACCTTCCCCCTCTATTGGAAGAGCGAGAATAGGCACTGAGGTAAGACAATCTTTTAGAGTCTAGAAACTCTTCTCACACTCTTTACTCCAGGAGTAGGGATTCTCCTTTCGTGTCAGATGCGTGAGGGGAACGGCGATCTTTGAGAAGTCCTTTATGAACTGCCTGTAGTAGCCAGTCAGTCCTAAGAAGCTTTTGATTTCTGTGACATTGGTTGCTCTCTCCCAATTGAGTACAACTTCGACTTTGGAGTGATCAATAGAGATGCCATCCTTTGAGATGACATGGCCAAAGAAGGACACTTCTTCGAGCTAGAATTCACACTTGCCCAGCTTCGCGTACAGTTTGTTGTCTCGCAAGACTTGCAGTGCTACCTTCAGATGTTCTTCATGTTCTTCTTTGGTCTTTGAATATATAAGGATATCGTCGATGAAGACGACCACGAACTTGTCAAGGTATGGCCGATATATGTTGTTCATGAGTTGCATAAAGGTTGCAGGAGCATTGGTTAGACCAAAAGGCATAACGACGAATTCATAGTGTCCATACCTACTCCTAAAAGCCATTTTGAAGATATTGTCATCCTTGATCCTCATTTGGTGATAGCCAGATCGAAGATCGATCTTGGATAAATATTGAGCTCCGGATATTTGGTCGAAAAGTCATCGACCCTAGGCAATGGGCACTTGTTCTTTATGGTGAGCTGATTGAGTTGACGATAGTCGATGCATAGCCTCATCGTTGCATCCTTCTTCTTAACGAATAGCACATGTGCTCCCCATGGGGAAGTACTTGGTCTGATGAACCCCTTCTCTAATAGCTCCATCAGTTATGCCTTCAATTCCTTTAGCTCGACAGGTGACATCTGGTACAGTTGTCGTGATACTGGGGCAGCTTCAGGGATCAACTCTATGGCAAAGTTGACATCACGTTCCGAGGGAATCCCTGGCAGATCTTCGGGAAACACATGGGGAAATCCTGGACTATGTGGATGTCTTCTATCTTAGAACCCTTCTTTTCAACTACTACGGCCGCAAAGAAAGCAAAACAACCTTTCCTTATCATGTTGTGGGAAGATTAGAGAGATCCATCTCTTATGTCTAATCCCAGTGAAGGACAACTTAGGGAAATCACTAAAGGTAGCTTTCCCTTTCTTACAATCGACACTTGCCCCATAAGTGGACAACCAGTCGGCTCCTAAAATGACATCATAGCCTTCCATGGGCATACATACCAGGTCAGCCTTTAGGTTATGGTCTCCGATCATTACATTGGCAGATGGGAAGTATTTGTTCAATTTCTCCTTTTCTCCCAGTGGTGTTGTGATAGAAAATTCACATCCCATGGATATAGGTTTAGCATTCAGAGTATCAGCAAAGTTTTGAGATATGAATGAATGAGTTGCTCCAGTATCAAATAAAATAAATGCTGATAAGGAGAACATTTGTAGGGTACCTTCTACCATGCCACCTTCCTCAGTGGGCTCTTCATCATGCAGGGCTTGCAGTCTGCCCTATTTCTTAGGCACAATAGGGCGCCTTTCATTTTCCTTCAGCAGCGGGCACTCGGGGACGCGGTGCTCGCAGCTTCCACAGTGCAGACATGCGCCGACTTTCCTCTAGCATTCATCTGCTGTGTGACCCAGCTTGTCATAGTGCTTGCAGTTACTTTTTGCTGGAGTGATGGGGACAATAGCTTTGAGTTTCCTTTCTTGGCTGGGTCTCTCCGTGATGCTTCTTGCCATTGGTCGGCTTAGCCGATGATGGACCAGATGTCATTTCCTTCTTCACGAACTTCCCTTTGATACGGTCAGTGAAGTCCATAGCATCTTCTAGTAGTTGAGCTTTCTTTACCATCTCGGCATAGGTCTGGATGTCCAGAGGGGCCATTTGAATGATGTATTGTGGCCTAAGGCCGTTGAGAAAGTGCTTAGCCTTCATCCTTTCAGTGTTCACCAGATGTTCAGCATAACGTGCCAGTCTTGAAAACTGGGCTTCATACTCGGCCATAGTCAAGCTCCTCTGTTTAAGAGCAGCAAACTCCGCAACCTTCTTCTCTTGGACACGCTCTGAGAAATACTTGGAGTTAAAGGCTTCCTTGAATTTGGCCCAAGTGAATTGACCATTAGCCCTGGTCGCTTCTACTGACTCCCACCAAGCGCGGGTGTCCTTCTCCAGTTGGAATGTAGCTAGTAGCAGCTTATCCCCCGCTGCGCATTGTATAACACGGAATATTCTTTCTATCTCCTTTAGCCAGTGTTCGGCCTCATCCATATCTGTGGATCCACTGAACCTAGGTGTGTTCTCAGGTGAGACCAAGGAAGATGCTTACACTCAAGAGGATGGGAACGACCAAGAGTGAAGACAAGAGTACCCTAGCATCTTAGTATTATGTTAGATTCTTAGCTCAGTCTTTTACTTTTATTTCAGTGTAATTGGGCCCTATAGAATGGCTCTGATATTAGTGGTTGTAACTAGACATTGGAAATTATTAATGAGATGCAATTGCTTTAGTATTTATTCTTGTCCAATGATTTGATGTCTAGTACTCGCTCTGTACCCGTTTACTTGCAACTGCCTCACGTTCCGATATTCCGCATCGGGGCGTGACAGTTTTGTGGTATCAGAGCCTAGGTTGTTCTTAAATATAGGATGATCTAGGTTGACCAGCCTCGACTAGAGTCAGTTATCCTACCTATGGGAGATGTGGTTAGAGCCATGGGTAACTAGCTAAAATAAACTCACACATGCACAAATTAAACTCCACATCAATATCCTAACAACAAATTATTTTGTAGGAATTTAAACAACCAAGATGACTGTTGAACGTGCTCAAATGAGGGGCATGCAACAAACCATCCAAGAACCTACTCAAGCAATTATGCAAGCTACCCAAGGCTGTGGAAATCGTGGCGTGGCAGGCGAGCTGCATCGTAACTTTAGGAGTTCTCACTGCCTCGCTCTGCGTTGGTTCTAGAGCCGCGTAGGGAGGTCAAGCATGGGGCCGTAGCTCGGCCATGCTTCGGTAATAACGCAGGGTGAGCGATAACGCTCAGTAGGACTTAAATTTCGAGATCAAGCATGCTTTAAATGATTAATGTATTAAAAAGGTAGAGTAATTAGTGATAGAGCGAGGGAGTTAAGTAATGTAAGAGATAGCACGATGGCATGTAACAAGTTTCCAAATATAGTACAAGCATCAAGTATAGCATAAATAGCAGGATGGCCATAGCACAAATAGCACAAAGTATAACAATAGCACAACGTGTATAGTATAGCACTTGGTTGTCAATAGACAACAAGATAACATAGCACTTTTGATTGTCATTCAGATAGTCGAGATAGATAGCACTCGAGTGTAATGCCAAACACTCTAGTCATTTAACTCCTGCGGGTAAATAGCACTTTTGGGCGCACATCCCAGGACCAGACCGGGCCCTTTATATATTGCCAGGCATTGCTTATATTGCTTATCTTTAGACAATCAGTCAATGGCCAATAGAGGGTACCAAGAAATAGATGAGAGTACTAAATGAATAGACGAGATAGTAGAAAGAGTGTGAATAGATGAGCGAGTCGAGTATAGATGAGAACTACAGGTCAATGCTAATGACAAGTAAACTGGCGATAGTAACAGTTGCACAACACGCACACTTTTGTGTTGGCAGTCAGGTGGAATTCACTACTCTTCCACTGGCCATGTTATGCACAGGTCGAGAGGTCCAGTGTGATTCAAGATAGAGCGATCTTCTAATAGTTGTTTGGATCATATTGATCCCTAAGGGTTTCATAGGTGTTAGGGTACAACCAGCTCGTCGACCATGTGGGAATCCATGGACAGAGGAGACTTACGGAGGCCTTGAACAAGGATTCACTAGTCTGGCAGAAGGAATATCCGATGTAGAGTTCGTCCAAGTCAAGAGAAATTTTGTATATAGAAACAAGTGCTCGACGTTCTAGAGGAATTCTAGAATAGTGGAGCATCGATAACGGTATTCCCAAATCATCGCGAGAAAATGAAGACTAGTGCATTAAAATTATGAAAATTTAATATATACTTGAAATAAATTACTAGATGTATTATGAGATATTTTCATGCCAAGTTAATCATAATGGATAGTTCAAGAGTGTGCATGTGTAATAGGAATCATAGATAGAAAGAGGTCATGTGCATGTTTTTTAAATCACTCAATATACATTCAATTATAATCGGTATATTTACTGTGTATGACTATTAACAAGGGGTGTAAACATTGTAGGAAGTTAGAGCATCACAAATCATGGGCTTTCATGCAAAAACCCCAGATCGCGACGTAGCCCTATAACGGTCGCGATAGGGTCAGATCAGAACGCGACAGGACCGTTCAAAGATCGTGACAGGGCGGTCGGGTCAGGGAGCAAGATCGCGACGGTGTGTCCTGTTGCGTTCAGAACGTGACAGGTACTGTGTCGCGACGGGCCCTGAGAATGGGGCCTATCGGGCCATCGCGTTCTCAGGTCCTGCGCCTAAGTCTGAGCGGGAAAAGGATAGCACCTTGGATTGCGGTCCAGGTTGCCCTATTTTGACACAGGTTCATTCATAAATTAAGAACTAATTGTACAGTGGATGAAAAATCACAAAATCACTTGAAAACTGATCTAGACATGCGAGGGTACTTACAGTAAATAGGAATTTGAAAATAAATATGGTTTTGACTGGTTTTGAACAAGATCAAGCATGAGTAACACATAACATGGTACAGTGTAGGTAAACGATTTAATTCGAGCAGCATATTGGATAGAAATTAGGGATTTAAGGGGCAAAAGATGCCTAACGCCCATCAGTATCGCCAGTTAAAATCTCATGGTATGGGGTCGAGTATACATAGAGATCTAGATTTAAGTTGAGGGTTCAGGGTCATGATGTTTGCAGAACTTCAAAAATCGAGATGAAAAGATTGGCTCGATGGAAAATTATGAAACAAGAGGGCTTTGTTCCTGATGGATGGAACAATCTACAGACAAAATAATTAGGTTTTGCTCGTGAAAATGCCTACCTTTGACTCGTTTGATCTTCTAAGGGTTAAAACTTGAAGAACGAGGGTTGAAGACTTGAGCTGCCTTCTCCCCACGAGTTCTTCCTCTCCTTGGCTTCTTCTCCACGTCCAACCATGGAGAGATTGGGGAGTATTTAATCTACTTGGGTTTCTATTTCCTAATAGAACTATAATTCCTATTTAATTACGAGATTTCCTATTTCTCTCCTCCTTTTAAGCTTTCCACCATCTAATTGGGTTAGGTTGGGATGCAATTTCGTGGCCAACCAATGAGGGTAGGGTTAAGAATCTAATTCCTACCCAAATCACTTATTTTAATGCTTTAATACCCCTTTTCTATTTATGTAATATTTAAGTTACGAATTTAGGGTATTTTCTTATTATTCATTTTTTAAAAATCCCTATTTTTGCCCAATAAATTTTAGAGGGTTCATTTAACAAAGTCCATTACTTCTTTTCATTTAATGGGTTTTAATTAATTCTTTTTTCTTTGATTTTCCAATTGACTTAATTTTTAACAGTATTCAATTTTTATTTTTAAAAAAATCCAGGTTGCTACATAATGGGGGTCAGAGATGTAGAAGGCAGGAGACAGAAGTGAGGCATGGTCAGTGATGATTGGCCAAGCCTGGATTTCCTACTCTTCAAAGAAATTTTTAAGCGCACCCCAAGTGATATTGTACGAAGGCCCCATGTCTGGAAGAAATCTTTGGATGTGGAGCTGCCTCTGAGCTTCAATGAAATTGGCATACTCCTCTTTCCTAAGAGATGTTCAATAAAAGCTGGTAGTTCCAAAACTGGCATGCTGTAGGAGTTTGTCGATGGATATAGGGTAGAAAATCTTGTGCTGTAGTAGATCCTTCTTCAAGGGTACATAGACTTTGTGCCTCTGAACCCAAATGGCAAAAGGATCTTGAACCAATTTGATGGAGTTGAGATCTAGGAATTCTTCTGCAGATAGAGGGGGTTTGTCAGATATAGCTAGGGAGAGGTTCAAAGTGTCCAACTGTTTAGCATTTTGTTGATAGTGCTTCTCCCAATCAGAGGGGAAGTGCCTTTCACAATCAGGCAAGAGGGGAGCTAGGACATCCGACTTGATATAACCCCTGTGATACTCTCAGAATATAAATATATGGAAGGCAAGAGGAGCTCCCTGCTGGACTATGATTCTGGCCATTACTCTAGCAAATCTTTCAAAAATAGTAGGACCCACAGTAGAGTCCATGAGCAAGGAATGAAGCTTGGGGAGGAAGACAATATCTGGCATCTATAGAGTAGCAATATCCACTTGAAGGGAAGTGTTGACAGAGTTTTCAGTCCTGAGCTGTGCAATGGCTGCCCTAAACTGACCAAGCTGAATTTCTGGCAGTTTGTTGACAAACCGATAATCATTGTACATCTTGAACTACCAGATTAACTTGATTTCCCTCTGGATGAAGCAACCCCAAGTGTTTCTATGGTGGATAACAAACCACTCAGACAAAGAAAGTTGGTGGTTTGAGGGTGGAAACCTTTCAGATCTAGCAAGTAAAAATTTCCTGTAGAGAGACTGATGGCCCTGAGCCCACTGGTGTTCAGTCTTAGACTCAACTAAGGAGAAGATTTTGGACTGATCTGATTTGGATATGGGGGAGAGAGGAAGAGCAATAGTGAGGTGTTCTATGATATTAAGGTGAGGGAGGCCAAAAATGGCAGCAAATGTACACTTTTGTAAGAATTCGCAATAAAGGGGTCTCCTTCTATTTTCAACAGAAAGAGAACCAAAGAGGGGGGAATCGAGGTTCAGAAGAGAGAGCAAGTTTCTTAGAAACTTTCACTTTTGGGGGGAAGGACTGGGAGAACCTGTCCTGTCAACATGGGAGGAAATAAACATGACTGAGCGAAGAATTTCTTCTTTAAACTCATCTTTAATGTCCTGTATGATGTGGCCTTGAACACAAGCACCCTCCTGAATGATGGTGATAAAGGAGGGAGGAGTGGGTGGATGAAGAGAAGAGAAAGAAGTAGAAGGAGGTGGTGTAGATGGTCTAGCATATGATGGACTAGCAGATGAGGGACCAGCTGAGGATGATGCTGGAGGTTCCTCAATTGTGGGAGGAGGAGGAATAGAAGTAGAAGAAATAGGTGAGGAAGAGGAGGTAGCAGGAAAAGTGATGATCAGTCTGTCCCCATGTAATTTTAATTACATATTTATTTTGGTGATTAACAAAACCCTATCAAAAATTTCTAACATATATTTCATAAGTCTTAAGTACAGGAAATATACCAAGGTCAAACAAGCCAATATTGGTAAGTACTACCTTTCTGAAGCTTTAATCCTTTCAACATTATATTTCTCTAAGTCCACATCGACTTCTGTTGAAAATCTCAATGATTTTCTTTAGTGCTCACAATGATTTTCTTTAGCGCTCGTAACGATTTCCTTTAGCGCTCATAACGATTTCCTTTAGCGCTCATAACGATTTCCTGTAGCGCTCATAAAGATTTCTTTAGCGCTCATAACGATTTTCTTTAGCGCTCACAACGATTTTCTTTAGCGCTTATAACAATTTTCTTTAGCGCACAATGATTTTCTTTAGCACTCATAACGATTTCCTTTAGTGCTCATAACGATTTCCTTTAGCGCTCATAACGATTTCTTTAGCGCTCATAACGATTTCCTTTAGCGCTCACAACGATTTCCTTTAGCGCTCATAACGATTTCTTAAGTGTTCATAATGATTTCTTCATTAAACACAACGACTTGCTTTCTATAACGATTTGTTAAGTGTTCATAACAATTTCTTCATTGAACACAATGACTTGCTTTCTATAATGATTTGTTAAGTGTTCATAACGATTTCTTCATTGAACACAACGACTTGCTTTCTATAACGATTTGTTAAGTGTTTATAACGATTTCTTCATTGAACACAACGACTTGCTTTCTATAACGATTTGTTAAGTGTTCATAACGATTCTGACTTGATTTCTATATAACAATTGTTAAGTGTTCATAACGATTTCTTCATTGAACACAACGACTTGCTTTCTATAACTATTTGTTAAGTGTTCATAACGATTTCTTCATTGAACACAACGACTTGCTTTCTATAATGATTTGTTAAGTGTTCATAACGATTTTCATTGAACATAACGATTTGCTGACTTGATCATAACGATTTCATAAGTCATAAAGGCATCGACTTTATATTTTATATCGACTTGATATTTATCTTATTTTTCAACGCGTTGAAAAGTCAAAATCTTCTCATATCTATGACAGCTTTGCATTAAATGTAGACTAAACGTATCTCTGCCTGCATGCAGACTATCACGTCTACCATTATGCTTACTCTGTGTGTATCTTTTAGAACAAGCTATTTGGCAATACTATTTTGGTGAATATTCACATCAACGTTTACTGACAACAAGAGACAGCCTAGCTGTCTGCTGTTCTAGCATTTAATATATGTAGGGTCCTAAAGACATTCTGTTATACAACGTTGGACCATATAGACGCCAGAAGATCCTATCTCTTTGCGTGCATAAATGAACAAAAGTCTATTGACTGAAAGCTTCCAAGTCTCAAATAGTCTAACGTCTACCAAACAAAGAGAGAACGGTTACTTCAACGACAATATTTCAAAATGGAGATATATATACAAGACAAGGATAGAAAAGAAGAGAACGATCGAATACTATAAGCACTGCTGATCTTCTGAAAGAATCCTAGAGCCAAGAATTTCATTCTTGTGTGTCCTTAGCTCTTTGCTCTCTGTTCTGTAATAGAAATCCTAAGAGAGCCAGTGTAGTTCTGAGAGAGTGCCTTGTTTAGATTATTTCCTCTCAGTGCTAGTAGCTTCAGATCTTCTCTTGCTAAAGCTTGATCTAGGGGCTTGTTTTCTTGCTTATTCTTGTCTTGTGCCTGTTCCCTTCTGGTGTGAAGGAAGACCTGGTGGAATCCAGGGTGTGTTCCCTTCGTGTGTGAAGGAAGACCTGGTGGGGATCCAGGGTGTTGTGTTCCCTTCTGTTGAGAAGGATGACCTGGTGGGGTATCCAGGGTGGTGTAATTCCCTTGGTGTGAAGGAAGACCAGCTGAGCTGGGTGTTGTAGTGTCCATAGGGGGACTGTACCCTAGTCAGTGGAATCCTGAGGTGTTGCTCAGGGACTGGACGTAGGACTCCTAAGGAGAGGAGATCCAAACCAGGATAAACTCCTTGCGTTGTGTGGTTGTTCTTCTTGTGTGATTGTTTTTTTAACTAACTATTACTAACTTTCATCAAAGAACGTTTGCGTGTGAATGTGTTAAGTACAGGTACTAAGCAAATATTTTAAAAAGACCCATTCACCCCCCCTCTGGGCTCGTCTGATGGGCAACAAGTGGTATCAGAGCGAGTCTCTTCGACAAAGAAAAGATCCAACGATCTGAAGAGTAAAGATCCATGGCAGCCCAAGGTCACAACGAAGGTCAGTCTGTCAACCGACCACCATTGTTCGATGGAGAGGATTACATATACTGGAAAACAAGAATGGAGTATTTTCTACAAGGCCACGATTATCAGATATGGTCCATAGTAGAAGAAGGTGATCTCCTGGTCACAAATGAGAAAGCTCAGTGGACAGATGATGACAGGAAGAAGATGTCGTTGAACTGTAAAGCAAAGAGTATTTTGTGCTGTGCCCTAAGTAAAAAGGAATTCAATAGAGTTTCATCCTGCAAATTCATAATGGAAATGTGGGAAAAGCTCAGAATCACCTATGAAGGCACAGACAATGTGAAGGAAACAAGAATAGACATTCTTGTAGCACAATATGAGAGATTTCAATGCAATCAGGTGAGTCCATAACCCAAATGTTGAGTAGATTACAAATATTACAAATGGGTTAGCTGGACTAGGAAAGACCTATGAAATGGGAGATATGGTCAGAAAGATTCTTAGGTCTTTATCATCCTCGTGGACTCCAAAGGTAACAACCATTGAGGAAGCTAATGATCTAAAGAGAATGTCTTTGGAAAAGCTCATTGGGTCCCTTATGGCCCATGAGATAAACATGGAGAGATTAGGAGAATCCTTCAGCAGAAAGAAGCAGTCAAATGCGCTCAAAGCCGATGAGAATTCGTCAGAAGAATCACATGACAATAGTGATAGCAGCAAGGACAGTGATGAAGATGAAGAAGCTATGCTATCAAGAAGACTGCAACGCATTCTAGCCAAAAAGAAGAAGTTCCAATCTGGTAGAAGACACTTCAAAAGAAATAAAGAGTTCAAGAAACCAGATGGAAAGGATCAAAAGAAGGGAGAGCCCATTTGCTACGAGTGCAAAAAGCTAGGACATATCAAAGCTGAATGTCCAAAACTCAAGAAGCCTGAATTCAGGAAGAGAGAAAGCTCCAAGAAATTCAGGAAATACAAGAAGAAGGCAATGGCAGCTGCGTGGGAGAACAGCAACGAGTCGAGTTCATGCAGTGATAAAGAAGAAGCCAATTTGGCTTTCATGGCAAACACCAAAGATAAGGTAACTTCTGATTCTTCTTTTGATTCATGCAATGATTCAAATTCGATAATTTAGAAGAAGCCTTTAACGAACTATACAGTAAATATAGAGAAGTAACAAAACTGCTAAAAGTAAGCAAGAAAAATAATGCTTGTCTAGAAAACACTAACTCAGATCTAAAAATAGAAAATGAGGAATTAGAAAAACAAATAACTGAACTTAAAAGAAGAAATGAATTTATGTGAAGATCTAAAAGATAAGAATAAACAAATACTAAACTTGAAAAGCAAGCAAGCCCAACGAATTGAAAACTGAAATAAGATACTAACAGAAGAAAATATACAGTTATCCAGCACATTAGAAAAATTCACAAATGGCAAAAACCCTTAATATTAAAGGGTGCTAGAAGATCAGAAAGAAAAAAATATGGATTAGGACATACACCTCCAGATAATGAAGAAACCATAGTCTATCCTAAAATATACCCGACTCCAAAATTTGTACCTGAACAAGACATAACATATAAAGCTAATTTTAAATATATTGAAAAAGTAACAAAAACATCTTGTTGTAGTCATTGCAACAAGTTAGGTCACATAAAAGCAGCATGTCCAACAAGACATAAGAAATGGATAATAAAAAGAAAAGTTGATGATACTAACCCTTCAGGACCCAAAAGAATTTGGGTACCTAAAACTTGATGGTCTTATTTCAGGGTAACACTCGAGCATCCAAATGGTATTTGAACAGTGGGTGCTCAAGGCACATGTCAGGGAATCAAAAGCTATTCACCAATCTCCAAGCTGAAGAAGGAACAGTTACCTATGGAGACAATGGGAAAGGCACAGTGATTGGCAGTGGTTCTGTGAGCAACAAAGGAAAAATAGTCATTAAAGATGTATTGCTTGTCAAAGGGATGAAGCACAATCTCATCAGCATCAGCCAGCTTTGTGACAAAGGTCATCAGATTCAGTTTCAAGAATCAAAGTGCAGCATATTGAAGGATGGAGTAGTAATTTTCAAAGCCAATAGAGAGAAGAACCTGTATGCACTCCATCTTGAAGAACTCAAGGATCAGGATGTCTGTTTGGCAGTAAATAAAGATCAATCAACTGAACTGTGGCACAGAAGACTGGGACATTGCAGCATAGACGGTATGAGAAAATTGTTAAGGAAGAATCTTGTGGAAGGTCTATCAAAGGTCAGCATAAAAATGGATGGCGTCTGCAGACCATGTGCAAAAGGAAAGCATGTTAAGAGTTCTTTCAAGTCAAAGACTGTGGTGACAATCTCAAAACCCTTAGAACTCCTTCATATGGATTTATTTGGGCCAATGAGAACCACCAGTCTTGGAGGAAAGAATTTCGGTTTTGTTATTGTTGATGATTATTCCAGATTCACTTGGGTTTCCTTCTTGAAACATAAAGATGATACATTTGAGAGCCTTGTAAGCTTCAGCAGGAAAGTTCAGAAAGATAAGAAGTTTTGCATTGTTGGAATCCGGTCAGATCATGGAGGAGAATTCCAAAATGAAAGATTTGCAAAATTCTGTGATGACCAAGGGATTGAGCACAACTTCTCAGCACCAAGGACACCATAGCAGAATGGAGTTGCTTAGAGAAAAATGGAACTTTATTGGATATGGCAAGAACAATGTTGTCAGAATATGACTTGCCAAGGTACTTCTGGGCTGAAGCAGTAAACACAGCAAGCTACATCATAAATAGAGTAATGATCAGGCCAATTCTGAAGAAGACAGCTTATGAGCTGTTCAAAGGAAAGAAGCCAAGATCAGTCATTTCAGAACCTTTGGATGCCCATGTTTCATACATAACAATGGCAAGCGAGACATTGGTAAGTTGGATGCCAATTAGATGAAGGCATCTTCATGGGGTATGCTTCTAAACCTAAAGGTTATAGGATGTTTAACAAACACACTTTATTGATTGAACATCTGTACATATTATTTTTGATGAAACTAACCCTTCTTGAGAAAGGAAGAAGATAGTGACATTGATGATGCAGATGAATTGTCCAAGAAATTAAAGGATACATTAATTGAGGACAAGCATGATCCACCTCTGGAAGACTTGCAACAAACAGTGATTGAGCATGAAAATCTCCCAAAAGAGGGGAGATACAAGAAAGATCACCCACTAGAAAACATTATGGTGATCCATTTGTAGGGGTAAGAACAAGAGGTAATGTAATTCCTTGTGATTATCTAGCTTTTGTTTCTCAAATAGAGCCTAGGACAGTCAATGAAGCTCTTACTGATGAATCTTGGATAATAGCCATGTAAGATGAACTAAATCAGTTCAAGAGAAACAAGTATGGTCACTTGTTCCCAGACCATCAGACCATCCAGTTATTGGCACCAAATGGGTGTTCAAAAATAATTGTGATGAGGGTGGTGTGATCTTAAGAAACAAGGCTAGATTGGTGGCTCAAGGCTATTCCCAAGAGGAAGGCATAGATTTCGATGAAACCTGCACCTGTGGCTAGACTTGAGGCTATTAGAATATTACTTGCATATGCATTTGCTCTAAATTTAAAACTATTTCAAATGGATGTTTAAATATATTTTAAATGGTTTTATTAAGAGGAAGTTTATGTAGAATAGCCTCCAGGTTTTGATCATTTAGAATTTCCAAATCATGTTTTCAAACATCACAAGGCTCTATATGGCTTAAAGCAAGCACCTAGAGCCTGGTGTGAAAGGCTTAGTTCTTTTCTGTTAAATCATGGTTGCACTAGAGGACAAGTAGATAGCACTCTATTTGTAAATCAAAAGTTAAAAGTATATTACTTGTACAGATTTATGTAGATGACATTATTTTTGGATCTACTGATGAATCCCTCTGCAAGTACTTTGAAAAGTTGTTGCAGGGAGAGTTTGAAATGAGCATGATGGGGGAGCTCAACTATTTCCTTGGACTTCAAATCAAGCAAGGAAAAGATGGCACCCACATTTGTCAAGCAAAATACACCAAGGAGCTTTTGAAGAAATTTGGTTTTGAGAACACAAAGCCACTCTCAACACCCATGAGTACATCCACAAGGATGGACAATGACAAGGATGGTAAGAAAGTATATCAAAAGATCTACAGAGGTATGATTGGTTCATTACTTTACTTAACGGCCAGTAGACCCGATATTCTATTTAGTGTATGCATGTGTGCAAGGTATCAAGTAGATCCTAGAGAATCTCATTTAATCTCCGTAAAAAGAATATTTAGGTATTTAGCTAGAACTCATGATTTAGGTCTGTGGTATCCAAAATCTTGTGAAATTAATTTAGTAGGATACTCTGATGCTGACTATGCTGGATGCAAGTAGATAGAAAAAGCACCAGTGGTGTTGTCAATTTCTTGTTGGGTGTTTGATATCCTGGTCCTCAAAGAAACAAAATTTAGTGGCATTGAAGCTAAGTACGTGGCTATTGGAAGTTGCTGTACACAACTCCTATGGATAAAGCAACAAGTTGAGGATTTTGGATTAAATATCAAATCAATTCCACTATTGTGTGACAACACCAGCGCTATCAATCTCACCAAAAATCCTGTCCAACATTCAAGGACCAAACATATTGAGGTTAGATATCATTTTATTCGTGATCATGTAGCAAATGGTAACATTGAAATATCTTTTATTGACACAAATGGTCAGTTAGCAGATATTTTCACAAAAGCTTTACCCGAAGAGAGATTCACATCTCTTAGAAGGGAATTGGGCATGTGTAATTTGTTAAAAGATTTCTGTTTAAAAGTGGCATATAAATTTTCAGAATTAAGTAAATTTTCTCTTCATGGCTTTAAGCAAAAGAAATTTAAATTATCTTTCCCGGCAGCTCTCTTTATAAAGTTTGTTGAATTGGTCAAACTCATTTGTCATTTTCTGCTACCCTTTGGCGTCTCACTTTTTGGTACAACTTTTATTTAACTCCAAAATCGATGTGGGAATGATTCATCTCCTATCTTCTACCTTTTTCCCTCTTTCGTCTGGTTGCCTGAGCCGATGCCCTAACGACTCCGACATCGACTCTCTGCTATTTGAAGTTCCTCTCTTCTTCCTGCAAAGAATTTCTTGAGGGCTTTCACTCCTCTTTCCTTCTCAAACCTCTAGAAAATCTTCCTCATCCAAATCCATGGCCGCATCCATTGTTTCCGGCAGTTTGGGTGGTTACAGCGCCGAGTTTCTTACTCCTAAGCAGCAGGAAAGGTTCACATTCGTGAAGACTAAGCTTTGTGGGAATAAGGCCGTAGATGTTGTGGATCTTGAGAAGAATGGCATGCACAGTGTAGTGGCAGCCATGAGAAGGATGCAGTGGTCAGTTATTTCGACCTTCTCAGAGGTAAGCTATCCAGACCTAGTGAAGGCGTTTTATGTGTGCTTGAAATCAGAGGCAGATGGGTCTCTGACATCTTCAGTCAAGGGAACCCTGATCAAGATTGATCATGATCTCCTGAAGACTCTGTTTGATGTAAGCACGACCGGTCACAGTGGAATCCACACTGTGGATACCCAGGCCAAGGGTCTCGGAATCATTGGTCCTATTTTTCGGTTGAAAGATGGGAAAATAGACATAAATCAATTGAATGCATTCAACTGTCTCCTACACTTTATAGTCTGTCAGATTCTCATTCCTAGAAGTGCTACTTTCTCTACCTGTACCAAGGCAGATTCGGACATGATGTTCTGGGCCATTCAGAACAAGGAAATTAACATGGCTAAAGTGATGACAAAAAGGATGAAATTTGCTCGTGATCAGATTGGGACACCAAGAGCAACTCAATGTATATCTGCCTTATGCTCACTTACTTACTAAAGTTTTCAAACACTTTAGTGTTGATTTGTCTAGGGCAGTAGTTGAAAAGATGGGCCAAGCTATTAGGTCCAAAAATCTGAGGAAGAGTGGTTTTTTCTGTCGTTAATGGAGTTTGGTCTAAGACCTCTGTGTCTGAGGGAGAGGCCATTGTAGAGGAAATTCAAGAAGTTCAGGAAGAGGTACCTGCAGCACCCCCTGTCATGGCAACAGTAGCAGAAGAGCTAGCAGTAGCAGCAGACTCACAACTTGAAGAAGAGATTCCGGAAGCACAAGCCAGAATAGCAGTGGAAGTTACTGATGGAAGGATTGAGGACATTTCTCCTGAGGTAATTGTCCCCATTATATCTACAGCAGTAGATCCTCTACCACCCACCTCCATTGTAGCTTCTATACTTCGAGAGGTATTGAATTCCATTCATTCCACCCCAGTCACTCTAGAAACTGGTGGATGTTCAGTGGAAGAAGCTGTGGCATCAGGCCACATTGAAGAATCTGTGGCAGCAGCACCAATTCAGGAGGAGCAACAGTTGCTCCAGAAGATGCTATGATGGAAGATGCTCCTATTCTGGAGGAGCAAGAGAGAATTGAAGAAGATGCTCCTGTTGAGGGGGAGCAGCCTTGTGAAAGCCAAGAGGAGATAGCTGTGGCATCAGGCCACACTGACATTTCTATGGTAGCAGAAGAGTCAGTCCCAGCAGCAAAGGAAGCAGCACACACTGATGTGCCTATGGGCAGTGTGCCTGTTGAAGAAGTTTTTCCAAGTTTATAGGATATTGGAACTAAGGGGGAGAGACATGACAATCCCCCAGGTAATGATGCTAGAGATGGGGAGACTGCCAGCTCCTCAGAATCTGATGATGATGGTCAGCAGCCTCCAGCAACAGAGGCAAGGAAGAAAGGAAAAGAAGTGGCATCCGGAGTCCCTCTCCTAGCAAAACACTCCTTTTGAGAGGCAGGTGAGACAGAAGATTGTTATAAACTTGAAGCCTGTTATTGAGAGATTGGATGCTCAAGGTGAGATCTTGTGCTCTGTTCAATCTGATGTGAACTCCATTTTCATGAGCCAAGCATCAACCACTAAGGAGATCTCTCAAATCAGAAATGCCATGAAGTGGTTCACAAAGAGATGGGCAGTATGAAGACAATGTTATCTGAGATTTGAAGGTAGTTGGAGCTCCTCCTCCTCCTGCACCTCCTGCAGCTCAGAGCAATGATGTGATACTTCTAGGCCATCTGTTCCAGAGTCAGGGCCATCAGGGCCAGCACCACAGCAGCAGCAGAGGTCAGTGTGCAAGGGCCATCCGGGCCAACTGAGCAGGTAGAAGGGCCATCAGGGCCAGCTGAGAAGGTGTCAGGGCCATCAGGCCATTGGAGTCTGAACCTGTGCAGAAAGATGGCTGAAGAAGAAGAAGTCTTGGCTCCTGTGCCCCCAGCTCCCTCTTCTTCTCAAACACCTGTCCTCCATCCCCACCTTCATCCTCTACAGCTCCTCCTGCCCCCCAAACCTTCAAGAAACCTCAACCCAGACCCATCTCCTCACCAACACCCTTTCCCTCTCACTCCACCTCTTCTCCTCCCTCCTCTACTAATATTCTTCCACCTCCACCTATCTTTGAGGCCCCTCCAGCATCCTCTACTGAAGCCTCATCCTCCTCTGGTCCCTCCTTTGGACCAGCTGATGACATCCCTTCTACTTCTGATTCATTTCTTCATCCTTCTCCTCCTCCTCTTTCATCACTATCATTCCTGAGCAAGCTCAACTTGACTCTCCCTTATTGGAAAAGTAATAATGAATTTGAAGAAGCAATTCTCAAATCGGTCCTGAAAGTTGGGGATCACTTCATAGGGCAGACTCTTCCAGTTCTGCCCCTAAAAAGAGGAAAATCTCTTCTACTTCATCACTTTCCTCTGAAACCAAATATCCCCCTCTGTGGTTCCTCTCATAGTGGGCAACAAAAATAAACCACTGTATAGAGAGTATCTTCAGAAGGTTGTCTTTGCCACCATCATCAACCTTCCATTCCTTAACCTTACAGACCACTAAACATTGTTCTCCCTTATACTCCTCTTACCAAAACTGAAAATTCCAAAATCTTCTCTGTTGCTCATTCCAAAACTGAAGAGCAATGGGCAAGCGGCACAAAGACCTTTCAAGAGATATCTTTTCGCCAAGTCTG
Source organism: Colocasia esculenta (assembly GCA_014218235.1). NCBI lineage: Eukaryota > Viridiplantae > Streptophyta > Magnoliopsida > Alismatales > Araceae > Colocasia > Colocasia esculenta. The sequence continues at coordinate 113,719,482 of CM024755.1, read as the reverse complement.
CCAGATTCCCTCCAAGGGGACCATTCCCTAACCCTCTCAGAATGGTTTCAACTCCTCCATAAGATTTTGGGGGCCCTTCATTCATAAGGAGATTAAGATGGTCAGATACTTCCTATTGTTCAATAACTACAGATATGTCCTGTAGCAACTGGATTTTATAATAATTAAAAATCAAATTATTTGAAAAAAAATCAATAAAAAGAAATTAAATAATGGAAGATTCACACAAAAAGGAATTAAACGAAACCCATTAAATGAAACAAGTAATGGGCTTTATTAAATAGACCCATTAGAAATTTGTGGTCAAAATAAGAATTATAAAGGGGATAATAGGAAAATTCTAAATTCGTAACTAGAATATTACTTAAATAGAAAAGAGTTATTAATACATTAAATAGCTAGTTTGAGACATAATAGGATCCTAAACTACCCATATGGATTAGCACGAATTGGATTCTCTTCCAGTCTAAATAGAGATTGGAAAGCAAGGAAGGAAGGGGGAGTAAGGAAATCTCGGAATTAAAGGAATTTGAGTAGTAGTAGGAATAAGAACTTGTGTTTACATAAATAACTCTTAAACTCTCTTGGGCAACCCTAGCTCGTTGCCAAGAGTGCTGGACATGGAGAAGAGGCTAAGGAGGAGAGGATTTCGTGGAGAGAAGAAGAACTTGAAGCTTCTTCCCTTGTTCTTCAAGTTCTAGCCCTAGAAGACAAATTGAGTCAAGGTAGGGATTCTCACAAGCATAAACCATGAAACTTTTTCTGTAGGTTCTTCTACCCTCTTGAATGAAACCCCCAGTTTCATATTTTTCCATCTATTCTATCTTTTGTTCTTAATTTTGAAGAACTGCAAACATGATAACCCCGAGGTGTCATGTTTAATTCAAATCTCTATGAATACTTGACCCCATGCTACGAAAGTTTTACTGTAGATACTTCAGGTTGTTAGGATCATTTGCCCTAAAAAGCCTAAATTCATTGAGCATGTTGCTCGAATTAAATCAGTCTTGCTCTCTATGTCATGTTCTGTGTTACTCGTTGTTGTTCATGCTCAACCATGTTCAACCCATGTTCTCTCTCGAATCCCTATTTATTGGAAGTACCCTTACATGTCTAGTTTAATTTGCAACTAGTTTCATGATTTTTCGTTCACTATACAATTAGTTATGATTTTTCAAAGCACCCTGTATCATTCGATTTCAAGTTGGCCCGCAATCCAAAGCCTGGGTCTGAATCCTGTCAGAGCCAGGTGCAGACAACCAGATTGCGACAGGCCGATATGTCACCTAGGGTCTGATTGCGACCATCTACTTGTCGCTTTCTCAAGCCATCGCGACGCCTTCCTTGTCACTTTCTGAATGCGACAGTACCTACGTCGCGTTCTGGCCGCCTGAACAACAGCCATGTCGCAACCCGTACAGGACCCTGTCGCGTTCTGCCTGGCCCCTGTCGCAATTCTCATTGACCTATGTCGCCTTCTCAGTTTTTTGATAAAAACCCATGAAAAATATTTTTGTCGCTTCTAAATCTTTACGCCTCTTACCGTTATACCCCAGTAAAAACTACTTAAAATGGTGCTATATTGAATGATTTAAAATACATGTTCACACAACTTTCTATCTATGATTTCTCTTGTACTTGCACACACTTGAACCATCCATTTATGGCTGAAATCTTGCAGAAAATATCTCATAATGTATCTGGTAATTTATTACAATAAAGTATATTAATTGCCCTATTTTAAAGGACTTGTATTCATTTCTTGCATTGTTTATATACCGATATCGACGCTCCACTGTTCTAGAATTCCTCTAGAACGTCAAGCACATGTTTTAAATACACACTTTACTTGGCTTGTGGTGAACTCTCCGTCAGATATTCCTTTCGCCGGACTAGTGAACTCTTGCACAAGGCCTCCGTAGTCTCCTCTGATCATGGATTCCCACATGGTCGACGAGCCGGTTGTACCCTAATACCTATGATACCCTTTAGGGATCTATATGATCCAAACGGCTATTAGAGATTCACTCTCGTCTTAAATCACGCCGGACCTCTGGACCTGTGCATAACAAGGCCAGTGGTAGGGTCGTGAGTTCCACCTGACTGCCAACACCAAGTGCGCGTGTTGTGCAACTGTTACTATCGCCTGATTACTCGACGTATTACGTGCAATGTCCACTAGCTCTCATCTATACTCTACTCGCTCACCTACTCACGTTCACTCCACTATCTCATCTATTCATCTAGTGCTCTTATCTATTTTTTGGTACTCTATATTGGCCATTGACTGATTGTCTAAAGGTAAACAATATAACCAATGCTTGGCAATATATAAGGGCCCGATCTGGTCCTGGGATGTGCACCCGAAAGTGCTAGTGCCCATGGGAGTTAAATGATCAGAGTGTTTGGCATTACACTCAAGTGCTATCTATATCGACTATCTATATGACAATCAAAACACAAACGTGCTATACTCTCTCGATGTCTAGAATGACAAACAAGTTCTATACTCGTCGTGCTATTACTATACTTGTGCTAGTTGTGCTATGGCCATCCTGCTATTCGTGCTATATTCGATACTTGTGCTATTTTTGGAAATTATACTCGATCTCGTGCTATTGTTACCTGTTGTGCTATCTCTTACTATATTTTGACTCTCTTGTACCTGCTATCTCTAGACACTCTGCCATTAAATGCGTTAATTATTTAAAGCCTGCTTAAGCCTGAGATTTAAGTCCTACTGGGCGTTATCGCTCACCCTACGTTATTTGATGTTGTGTTCTCAGGTGAGACCGAGGATGACACGTACACTCACGAGGAAGGGAATGACCAAGAGTGAAGCCAGGAGTACCCTTCAGTCATTATGTTATCTTAGAGTTGTAGTTAGTTATTTCCTTCTGTTGCCATGTAATTGGGCCCTTTAGAATGGCTCTGATATTAGTGGTTGTAACTAGACATTTGGAAAATTATTAATGAGAAAGATTTGCTTTAGTATTATTCAGTGTGCAATGGTTTGATGTCTAGTATACGCTCTATACCTTTTTCTTGCAACTGCCTTCACGCTCCGATATTCCGCGTTGGGGCGTGACATGTCCATCGACTTCCTGAAGTTCAGCTGAGCAAGTTCAAGCAGGCTATCAACGCCCTCAGTCCGGGCATTGTCCATACTGAAGATGTTCAGATAGACTTTGCTACCCTTCAGGTGCCTGACGAGATTTCTCTTCCTCAGATCCACTTCCTTGTCATGGAATCCTCTGTTGGGTCTATCATCTTTGAACATTTTGCCAAAGTGATGGGAAGAATCAAGGTACAGAAAGGCTTTCTGGTTGAATTTCATAGATTTCTCTTTAGAGAACATCACCAGGGCCATGTCAGTGCTGAGGTTCTTGCACCCATTCTGTCAGAATGTGAGCGACTGACTCCCTCAGAGTGGACCAGATTCTACCCCCTATCTGCTTAGCAGTTATATGATCTGAATGAAGCTCAAGCCAGGGAAGGTAAACCTGCAGTTTCTCCTGCCACCTTCTTGGACATGAACTCCATTCACCTTGTAAATGATCCCCTTAAGGCTTGGGTGGAAAGGTACAAGTTGTTTGTAGCCCTGTGCCAAGTTCTCAGGTAGAAACAAAATTACTACCCTGTGTCCATGGATCAGTTTCTTGCTTGTGTCAGCTTTGGAACTGTCCACTTCATCAAGATGACCATGGATAAGGACTCATATGCTGATCTTCTTTCCCAATAGCTCACTCTTCATCTCCGAAGGATGGCTCCCTCCATGGGACCAGCCTACTCTTTATCTCTTGGAGTGTTTAAGCTGTATTTTGAAGAGCAGGAAGAACAGGCATGGAAAATAATTTCTCATTTTGCCTCTCTTTTGTCTCCTGCTTATTATTTACCTGTACCTCCTCAGAATTAATGAACTATCTCTATTTGTATGCCCTTTAATTTTTTTCTCTTCATTTTTTGTCTCAGATTATCTTTTTGCTTAATGACAAAAATGGGGAGAAAAATACTTAGCATGTCTGAAATACATTCTGCAAATATTCAATTTTTTTTATCCATGCTTATTGTTAAGTTTTGTCATCACCAAAAGGGGAAGATTGATGATCAGTCTATCCCCATGTAATTTTAACTACATATTTATTTTGGTGATTAACAAAACCCTATCAAAAAATTCTAACATATATTTCATAAGTCTTAAGTACAGGAAATATACCAAGGTCAAACAAGCCAATATTGGTAAGTACTACCTTTCTGAAGCTTTAATCTTTTCAACATTATGTTTCTCTAAGTCTACATCGACTTCTGTTGAAAATCGCAACGATTTTCTTTAGCGCTCACAATGATTTTCTTTAGCGCTCGTAACGATTTCCTTTAGCGCTCATAACGATTTCCTTTAGCGCTCATAACGATTTCTTTAGCGCCCATAATAATTTCCTTTAGCGCTCATAACGATTTCTTTAGTGCTCATAATGATTTTCTTTAGCGCTCACAACGATTTTCTTTAGCGCTTATAACAATTTTCTTTAGCGCTCACAACGATTTTCTTTAGCGCTCATAACGATTTCTTTTAGCGCTCATAACGATTTCCTTTAGCGCTCATAACGATTTCTTTAGTGCTCATAACGATTTCCTTTAGCGCCCACAACGATTTCCTTTAGCGCTCATAACGATTTCTTAAGTGTTCATAACGATTTCTTCATTGAACACAATGACTTGCTTTCTATAACGATTTGTTAAGTGTTCATAACGATTTCTTCATTGAACACAACGACTTGCTTTCTATAACAAATTGTTAAGTGTTCATAACGATTTCTTCATTGAACACAACGACTTGCTTTCTATAACGATTTGTTAAGTGTTCATAACGATTTCTTCATTGAACACAACGACTTGTTTTCTATAACGAATTGTTAAGTGTTCATATCGATTTCTTCATTGAACACAACGACTTGCTTTCTATAACGATTTGTTAAGTGTTCATAACGATTTCTTCATTGAACACAATGACTTGCTTTCTATAACGATTTGTTAAGTGTTCATAACGATTTCTTCATTGAACACAACGACTTGCTTTCTATAATGATTTGTTAAGTGTTCATAACGATTTCTTCATTGAACACAACGACTTGCTTTCTATAATGATTTGTTAAGTGTTCATAACGATTTCTTCATTGAACACAACGACTTACTTTCTATAACGATTTGTTAAGTGTTCATAACGATTTCTTCATTGAACATAACGATTTGCTGACTTGATCATAACGATTTCATAAGTCATAAAGGCATCGACTTTATATTTTATATCGACTTGATATTTATCTTATTTCGGAACGCGTTGAAAAGTCAAAATCTTCTCATATCTTTATGACAGCTTTGCATTAAATGTAGACTGAACGTATCTCTGCCTGCATGCAGACTATCACGTCTACCATTATGCTTACTCTGTGTGTATCTTTTAGAACAAGCTATTTGGCATTACTATTTTGGTGAATATTCACATCACCGTTTACTGACAACAAGAGACAGCCTAGCTGTCTACTGTTCTAGCATTCAATATATGCAGGGTCCTAAAGACATTCTGTCATACAATGTTGGACCAAATAGACGCCAGAAGATCCTATCTCTTTGCGTGCACAAATGATCAAAAGTCTATTGACTGAAAGCTTCCAAGTCTCAAATAGTCTAACGTCTACCAAACAGAGAGACAATGGTTACTTCAACGATAATATTTCAAAATGGAGATATATATACAAGACAAGGGTAGAAAAGAAGAGAACGATCGAGTACTATAAGCATTGCTGATCTTCTGAAAGAATCCTAGAGTCAAGAATTTCATTCCTGTGTGTCCTTAGCTCTTTGCTCTCTGTTCTGTAATAGAAATCCTAAGAGAGCCAGTGTAGTTCTGAGAGAGTGCCTTGTTTAGATTATTTCCTCTCAGTGCTAGTAGCTTCAGATCTTGTCTTGCTAAAGCTTGATCTAGGGGCTTGTTTTCTTGCTTATTCTTGTCTTGTGCCTGTTCCCTTCTGGTGTGATGGAAGACCTGGTGCAATCCAGGGTGTGTTCCCTTCGTGTGTGAAGGAAGACCTGGTGGGGATCCAGGGTGTTGTGTTCCCTTCTGTTGAGAAGGAAGACCTGGTAGGGTATCCAGGGTGGTGTAATTCCCTTGGTGTGAAGGAAGACCAACTGGGTTGGGTGTTGTAGTGTCCATAGGGGGACTGTACCCTAGTTAGTGGAATCCTGAGGTGTTGCTCAGGGACTGGACGTAGGACTCCTAAGGAGAGGAGATCCGAACCAGGATAAACTCCTTGCGTTGTTTGGTTTTTCTTCTTGTGTGATTGTTTTTTTAACTAACTGTTACTAACTTTCATCAATGAACGTTTGTGTGTGAATGTGTTAAGTACAGGTACTAAGCAAATATTTTAAAAAGACCCATTCACCCCCCCCCCCCCTCTTGGCTCGTCAGCTGGGCAACAAAAAGGTGTAGCTGAGGAGATGTGTTTTGGAAGAGGTTTTTGGAGGGTTCAGGAGCAGGTGGGGCAGAAGAAGATGTAGGTGGAGAAGAAGGAGTTGGAGTCTGAAAGTTAGAAGGGACAATAGGCTCTGGGGGCACAACAGCAACTTCTACAGGAGCTTGAGACCTAACTGGCTCTGCCACTGACTCCACTGGCCCTGATGGCCCAGTACCAACATCTTTAACTTTAAATGGCCCTGATGGCCCTGACTCTGCAACTGATTGCCCTGGTGGCCGGACTTCCTCTTCAGAAAGCCCTGGTGGCCTAACTTCATCTTCACAAGGCCCTGGTGGCCTGACTTCCTCTTCACAAGGCCCTGGTGGCCTAATTGCTTCTTCTGGTACAGATTGAGTGGGAGCAGGAGGGGCAGGAACAGGCAATTACGCCCTCACAAATTCTAAAAGATTTGACACTAGTTGCTTCAAGCTTCCCAAATCACTTCTCATCTCTTGGAGTTTAGTTTTAACTATTCCAATCTCCTTGGATTCAGTGGTCTGACTAATAAAGATGGATTGTACTTCAGGCTGTAAAGGGCACAAAATCTCCCCATGTGCATTCAGTCTATTAATGACAGGCTTCATGTGCACATGAATCTTCCTCTTCTTTGATCTGTGGTGTGCCTTCCTGGTGAGTAGAGGAATTCTTAGGGCAACACCCTTTCTCTTTCCACCGGAGCTGATAATGGGCTCCATATCCTCATTTGAAACATCTTCAACAATTCCTTCATGGAATTGATCTGTAGGAGCACTAGCATTAGGCTCCCCCTGAATCTCTAGCTCCCCCTGAGTTGGAGCATCTTCCATTAGTACATCTTCAATGTGGCCTGGTGCCACCACCTCTGGAATGGTTTCTACCATACTACCCTCCATACTAACATCTGCAGCAGGAACATTTGGAATGTCTTCCATGAGAGTATTTTCCTGCTCCCCCTCAGCATGAGTAACAGTCTCTAAGATGGCAGATTCTTCAATTGTAGGAGCAGGGACTGTAGAGGGGATCACCCGTTTAGTTCATTGCCCAACAGGCTCAATGAGTGCTGTTGCTATATCCTCAATCCTCCTCACTGATGCAGGAGGTTCTTCAATTCTGACTTCTCCCTCTGCCTCATGAACTGGTGGAATTTCTGGAGCTTCCCTAATTATTGCTTCCCCTTCTGCCACGAAGGTTTTGGTCCAAATGTTTCCCACTAGAGAGAAACCATTTTTCCTCAAATTCCTACACCGAATAGGCTGGCCCATCTTTTCCATTACTTCTCCTTTCAGGTCAATATCATAATCCTTGAAAATTCTGATGAGCAGCTGGGCATATGGAGAGATACTGCCAATTTGTTCTTCTTATCCCATATCATCTCTGCAGCAGACTTCATCCTTTCAATAATAACTTGAGCCATGTTGATATCTTGGTTTTGGATGGGCCAGAACATCATATCCTAATCTCCTTTGGGCAGGTTGAGAAGGTAGCGCTTCTTGGCACCAAAATCTGACAAACTATAAAGTGCAGTATTCTGTTGAATGCATTAAGTTGGTTGGTGTCGATCTTTCCATCCTTCATCTTGTACTCTGTTCCGATGATCCCTATCCCCTTGGCATGAATGTCTATGAAGTTCACCCCACTTTGACCGACTATAGATACTCCAAATAGTCTCTCCAAAAAATCATAGGTGATGTGAATGGGTGTACCTTTTACTATGGAGGAGAGAGATCCATCTTCTTTTGATTTCAGGCAAGTGTAGAAAGCTTTGGCTAGGTCTGGATAACTTGGTTCAGAAACAGTAACCATCCTTGTCCACTTCATCCTCTGAATGGCTTCCACTATGTTGTGCATCCCATGCTTCTCTAGATCTACAATATCCACTGCCTTGTTTCCATAAAGCTTGATCCTGACAGCTGTAAAACGTTCCTATTGTTCCGCCGTGATGAAGGCGACGCTGTAACCACCTACGCTATCGGAACTCCCAGAAGCGGCCATGGAATCGAGCAAGGAAGGTTTCTGGAGGATCGTGGGAAGGAGTGGAACAAGAACCCTCAAGAAATTTGAGCAGAAATAGAGGGATCCTTCAAAACCGCTCAGAAGGGATTCTGGAGTCGATGAGGGTTTTGCAAGCAAGCAAATCGAAGGATATAAGAGAGAGAGGAAATCGATGCAGTAAGGATTTCAGACTTAAAAGCGGATAACGACAAAAGAGGAGAGGATTATGCAAACAATAAAGAATTAATTCTAAAATGCCATAGCAATTTATGACACAAGCAATAAAGGATTTACTTAAATTTTAGCAGGAAAGACAAGTATTCTTCTGAAAATTTTTATTATTTCAGTTACGTACAGACATATATGTTACAAATTACACTTGCCTAATTCCCTTCTAAGAGATGCAAATCTCTCTTCAGGTAAGACTTTTGTAAAGATATCTACTAATTGATTTTGAGTATCTACAAATGAAATATTAATATTACCATTTGATATATGATCTCTAATAAAATGATATCTGACCACTATATGTTTCGTCTTGGAGTGTTGTACTTGATTTTTTGTGAGATTTATCGCACTTGTGTTGTCTCACAGTAATGGGATGGTCTTGATATGCAACCCATAGTCCTCAAGCTGTTGTTTGATCCATAAGAGTTGAGTGCAATAGCTTCCAGCAGCTGCATATTCAACTTCAGCTGTTGATAGTGCTACTGAATTTTGCTTCTTTGAAGACCACAAAATCAAGAATCCTGTAAGAAATTGACAACCACCACTAGTGCTTTTTCTATCTACTTTGCATTCAACATAGTCAGCATCAGAATATCCAAATAAACTAGTTTCACATGATTTAGGATACCATAGACCTAGGTCATGAGTTTTATCTAAATATCTAAAAATCCTTTTAACAGATATTAGATGAGATTCCTTAGGATCAGACTGATATCTTGCACACATACATACACTAAATAAGATATTTGGTCTACTAGCTGTTAAATAAAGCAATGATCCTATCATACGTCTATAAAGTTTCTGATCAATTTTCTTACCTTCCTTATCACTGTCTAACCTGGTAGATGTGTTCATTGGAGTGGACAGTGGTTTGGCATTTTCAAAACCAAATTTCTTTAGAAGTTCCTTGGTGTATTTTGCTTGACAAATATGGGTTCATTCATTGCCTTACTTTATTTGTAATCCAAAGAAGTAGTTTAGTTATCCCATCATACTCATCTCAAATTCTCCCTGCATGAGCTTTTCAAAATACCTGCACAATGATTCATCAGTAGAACCAATATAATATCATCTACATAAATTTGCACAAGTAATACAGTTTTATTATTTGACTTAATGAACAATGTGCTATCTACCTGACCTCGAATAAAACCATGATTTAATAAAAATACACTAAGTCTTTCATACCATGCTCTAGGTGCTTATTTTAACCCATACAATACTTTATGCAATTTAAAAACATGATTTGTATAGTCCAAATCATCAAAACCAAAAGGTTGTTCTACATAGAGTTCCTCCTTTATATAACTATTTATGAAAGTAGATTTTACATCTATTTGAAAAAGTTTTAAATCCAATGCACATGCATAAGCAAGTAAAATTCTAATAGCCTCTAGTCTAGGCACTGGTGCATAGGTTTCATCGAAGTCTATGCCTTCCTCTTGGGAATAGCCTTGAGCAACCAGTCTAGCCTTGTTTCTAGTGATAACACCAGCTTCATTCAATTTGTTCTTGAACACCCATTTAGTGCTAATCACAGACTTGATTTCTCATGAACTGATTAAGTTCATCTTGCATGGCTAGAATCTAAGATTCATCAGACAGTCATTCATTAACTGTCTTCGGCTCTATTTGAGATACAAATGCTAAATAATCACAGGGAATGATATTACTCTTGTTCTTACCCCAACTGATGGATCTCTAATGATGTTATCAATAGGGTGATCCTTCTTGTATCTCCATTCCTTTGGAAGATCATCATGAATGATTTCTTTCTGTTGCAGTTCTTCCAAGGGTGGATCTTCATTATCTTTGATAGTTGTTTCTTTTAGTTTCTGAGTAAGACTATCTGTATCTTCATCATCACTTACAGATTCCTTTCTTAAAGAGGGGTTAGATTCATTAAAAAAAATATGAACAGTTTGTTCAATCAATAAACTTCTTTTATATAGCCTTTGGGTTTAGAAGTGTACCCTATAAAGATCCCTTCATCGGATTTGGGATCCAACTTACCTATGTCTCTCTTACCATTGATGTGAATGAAGCAAGGGCATCCAAACGTTCTAAGATGACTGATCTTGGGCTTCCTTTCCTTGTACAGCTCATATGTAGTTTTCTTTAGGATTGGCCTGATCATGACTCTATTGATAATATAACATGCTATATTAATCACTTCTGCCCAGAAGTACCTTGGAAGGTTGTACTCAGATAGCATGGTCCTAGCCATATCCAACAAGGTTCTATTCTTCCTCTCAGCTACTCTATTTTGCTATGGTGTTCTAGGTTTTGAGAAATTGTGCTTTATACCTTGATCATTACAAAATTCTGCAAATCTGTCGTTTTGGAATTCTCCTTCATGATCTGAGCGGATGCTAATGATGCTGAACTTCTTATCCTTTTGAACTACTTTACTAAACTTTACAAAACTTTCAAATGTGTCATCTTTATGCTCCAAAAATGATACCTATATAAATCTTGAAAAATCATCAACAATTACAAGTCTAAAGTTCTTTCCTCCCAGGCTAGTAGTTCTCATTGATCCAAACAGATCCATATATAGTAGTTCTAGTGGTTTGGAGGTAGTGACTACTGTCTTTATTTTGAAGGAGGACTTTGCATGCTTCCCTTTTGCACAAGGCTCACAAATACTGTCAAGTCTTGTGTTAATCTTCGACAGACCTTCTACTAGATCATGTTTGATAAGTTTTCTTATTCCATCCAAGCTACAATGGCCTAATCTTCTATGCCATAATTCAGCATTCTGATGTTTACTCGCTGCTAGACAAATATCTTGATCTTTCAGTTCTTCTAGATGCAGTACATATATGTTCTTTTCTCTGCTGGCTTCAAAGACAATTGCACCATCCTTCATAATCAAACACTTAGATTCCTGAAACTTGATCTGGTGACCCATGTCGCATAGCTGACTAATACTGATTAAATTTTGCTTCAATCCTTTGACGCATAGTACATCTTCTATGAGGTTTTTATCTTGACTTCCAATAGATCCACAACCAATAACTGACCCTTTTCCATTATCGCCATAGGTTACTATCCCTTGTTCATTTTTGATAAGAGAGAACAATTTCTTGTTACCTGTCATATGCCTTGAGCACCCACTGTCAAGGTACCACTTTGATGCTCTAAGGCTTCCCTGTAATAAATCAATCAGATTTAGGTACCCAAGTTCTTTTGGGTCCTGGTTGGTTAGTTTCTTCACAGTTTCTTTTGGGAATCCATTTTAGGTGTTTGGTTGTGCATGTTATTTTAGTGTGACCTAATTTGTTACACTGTGTGTAGCAAGGAATATTATTTATTATTCTATTTGGCTTATGGTTTTTATTTTTATTTATTTTGTAATCAGGATTTTGTTTAGCTACGAATTTTGGAGTTGGATAAATTTTAGGATGAATTATAGTTTCCTCATTTTCTGGTGGAGTATATCCTAAGCCATACGTTTTCTTACCTGATCTTCTTGCTTCTTTTAATATTAAAGAGGATTTACCATTTGTAAATTTTTCAACTGTGGCCATTAGATATTCATTATCTTTTGTTAGTGTGTTGATTTCTTTTTTAAGTTTGAATGTGGTTTCCTAATTTTCTAATTTTGATATTTTTCATTTTTATTCATTATATTTTCATATAACAGTTCATTTCTTCTTTTTAATTCCGAAATTTATTTTTCTAACTGTTCAGTTTCAGATTTTAGATCTGAGTTGGTTATTTCGAGACATGTATAATTTTTCTTAGTTGTTTTTAACAATTTACAGACATCTTTATATTTGCTGTATAATTCCTTAAAAGTATCTTCTAAGCTATCTGAATCTGATTCACTGCAAGAAGTAAATGATGAGTTAGAGGTTACCTTATCATCAACATTTTCCATGAAGGCCAGGTTGGCCTTTTCTTCTTCTTCTTCTTCTTCGCTGGAGCTTGACTCACTATCTGAGTCACTTTCGTTGTTCCATGCCACAGCCATGGGTTTCTTCTTGTATCTTCTGAATTTCTTTATGTTGTCCTTTTTCTTGAACTCAGTTTTCTTTAATTTTAGACACTCGGCTTTGATGTGCTCAGGCTTCTTGCACTCATAACATATTGGTTCTGGTCTCTTAACATCTTTGCCTTTAGATCTTTTAAAATCTTTTCCTTTCTTGAAATATCTTCTTTCTGACTGGTACTTCTTTTTAGCTAGTATACGTTGCAATCTTCTAGAGAGAAACACTTCTTCATCTTCACTGCTCTCATGGCTTTTGTCACTTTCTGATTCGCCATTAGTTGTTTCTTCTGTGGCCTTGAGAGAATTGTTGTGCTTCTTCTTGTTGGAGGATTCTCCTAGCCTTTCCATATTTATCTCATGAGCCATTAAGGACCTAATGAGATTTTCAAGTGACATTCTTCTAAGGTCGTTGGCTTCTTCTATGGCTGTCACCTTTAGAGTCCATGAGGTTGGTAGAGATCTTAATATTTTTCTTACCATGTCTCCAATTTCATAGGTTTTTTCAAGCCCAGCCAAACCGTTGGTGATATCTGTAAATCTATTGTACATTTGGGTGATGGTCTCTCCTGACTGCATTTGAAATCTTTCATATTGAGCTACTAGGATGTCTATTCTTATTTCCTTTACCTTGTCAGTTCCTTCATATGTGATTCTAAGCATTTCCCACATTTTCATAGCTGACTTGCATGCTGAAATCCTGTTGAATTCGTTCTTATTCAGTGCACAACATAGTATACTTTTAGCTTTGCTGTTTAGGGATATTTTCTTCTTGTCTTCATCTGTCTAATTTTCTCTGTTGTTGAGTACCACTAGGTCTCATTCTTCGATAATTGACCAAAGCTGGAAATCGAGACCTTGAAGGAAGAACTCCATCTGAGTCTTCCAATAGTTGTAATCTTCACCGTCGAATAGAGGAGGTCTATTGACGGACTGACCTTCTGCATATCCTTGACCTGCCATTTATCTTTGCTCTTAAGATCGTGAGATCTTCTTCTCGAAGAGACTTGGCTCTGATACCACTTGTTGCCCAGAAAGCAAGTCTAGAGGGGGGTGAATGGATTGCTTAAAATTCATTCGTGTAATATTTCCTATAAATAAAACACTAGACAAACAACACTAAGATCGATACATAGAGTTAGTTTTAATCAACACAAAGAGAACAATCACACAGACAACATGAAATTTTATCCTGGTTCGGATCTCCTGTCCTTAGGAGTCCTACATCCAGTCCCTAAGCAACCACTCGGGATTCCACTATACAAGGATACAGTCCCCCTTAAGGACACTTACACATCCAGCCGCAGTTGGCCTTCTCTTCTCAACCAGAAGAGGAACAACACCACCTGTACCAACAGGTCTTCTCTTCACACCAGAAGAGGATCAACCACAAAGAATGAGTTATATGAGAAAGGCCCCAAGACCAAGATTATAATCACTTGCTTGATCTGAGGCGAAGTCTGAGAGGCACAAGATGATTACAAAGTGGACTCTCTCTCAGATCTACGCAAGCTCTCAAAAGGCAATGCACTATTCTCACAGAGAGCTAAGAGCTACAGAAAAGTTGGATTGGACAAGCTGGCTCTTGTTGTTCTTCAGGTGACTGTAGTTTCAAGCTTCTCAAAGGTTCAAGAGTTCGAACTATCTTGCTACTTTGCATGGAGTCACCAGTCTTCTATTTATCTTCTTTGAAATAATTTTGACTGTTGTGGTATCCGTTGAAATATCCATTGTCTTACAGCTTCATGCACATTAGAGAGATCGGTCCGAAGCAAGGAGTAGGTGAGCCTGCAGCCATTAATGCTTGGATTGACACATACACCTTCAAGGAAAGATTGTCTAAATCTTCTATCCTTTTGCCAAGTTGACAGCTCCATCTTTGACGTGCGTTTCTACAGAAGTCCTGCACACAATAAATGTTGACACATAGACAACTTCTCTTTGTCTAAATTGTCAGTCAATATTAGTGGTCGTGCTGCAAAGGATATACCAAAATGGAAATGATATTCGGTCATCATATAAGGCAAGATTTAACGTGACACAGGTGAGGTAAATATGGATGTGTTGTACGTTTACAATAAATACTCAAGACCACATGATATAGTTTGGTGTGCGGGAAGCTTTTTGAAATCTACAGAGATTTGAACTTATACATTTAAATATCATGAAGGATAAATCTTCTAAAAATTATCTGAGAAGATAATGATAGTGTTTATCAATTTATTTAACCCACAATCATTGTGAAAAGAATTGATACACACATGAAATCATTTTTATCAACGTGATCCATATATGAATAAAATCTATGTTGAAATAAAGTTAATGTGATCATAATCAATGTATAATTGTGAAATCATTATTCTGTACATAATCGTTATATGAATGAAATTGATGTACAGACGAAATCGTTGTTTTAGTGAGGGAATCATTGTTTGAGTAAAATCGATAATGAAATGGTTGTTTTATGGATGAAACCATTGTTTGAGTGAAATCGATCTTGAAATCGTTGTTTCAATGAAATCGACAAGGAAATCATTGTTTAAGTGAAATTGATCATGAAATTGTTGTTTCAATGAAATCGATAAGGAAATCGTTGTTTAAGTGAAATCGATCATGAAATCGTTGTTTCAATGAAATCGATAAGGAAATCGTTGTTTAAGTGAAATTGATCATGAAATCATTGTTTCAATGAAATCGATAAGGAAATCGTTGTTTAAGTGAAATCGAACATGAAATCGTTGTTTCAATGAAATCGATAAGGAAATCGTTGTTTAAGTGAAATTGATCATGAAATCATTGTTTCAATGAAATCGTTGTTTAAGTGAAATCGATCATGAAATCGTTGTTTTAATGGAGAAATCGTTGTTGTGATCAAATCGTTGTTTAAGTAGGCAAATTGTTGTTGCGATTAAATCGTTCTTTAAGTGAAAGCAAATTGTTGTTGCGATCAAATCGTTCTTTAAGTGAAAGCAAATCGTTGTTGTGATCAAATCGTTCTTTTAGTGAAAGCAAATCGTTGTTTCGATCAAATCGTTGTTTAAGTGAAAGGAAATCGTTGTTTCTATAAAGGAAGTCGATGTGTACTTAGACAAGAACATATGCAATGTATTTCAGATACTAGTGTGTGAGGATACTTATAGATTTTGTTAGATTTATTTTTATGGATAAACTTCACAAAAAGTGTTAGAGAATACTTTTCAAGGTTTTGTTAATCACAAAAAATACATATATTATTTATAATTAATTATATGGAGATGGACTGATCATCATACCCCACTCCCACTCTCTCTCTCTCTCTCCCTTTCTCTCTCTCTCCTAGCTGGCAGCCGGTGGTGGCCAGGGAAGGGCTTCGTTCACGAAGCTCATTCCCCTTACTTCCTTCCAGGTTTGAGTTCGCGGGAGCCGGTACTTGTGTTCGGTCGGTCAATGTTGTGCCGCTTGTTGTCAGCATTGTTAGAAATTGTTAGTATTTCCTATTGCACTTGAATTATTATCTAGGATATTGTGTATATTTTATTTTTTGCTGTTGCACTTCCTTACTTGTTTAGCTATTTAAACCTATTGTATATCTCACTAGACATAATTCTTAACCCTTTCAGGTCTTCGGATCCATGGGTGGCGGTCCAAGGGTCAGGTACTTGGAGGGTTCCGAGTATCAGATTCTTAGGTCGTTACAGTTGGTATCAGAGAAATGTCTTTTGAGATTTACAATAGGTTAATAGCTATGATAATACAGGAAAATAGTTCAAGTGTGTTGCTGGAAACGTCTGTGAGGTGTTAGTGTTAGGCTTGTGCCTTGATCATTTTTTGCCGATGGGTTGCTGTTCAGCAAGATTTGAGTGGGTGCTACAGAAGGGTTACAGTTGTTGAAGTGTTGCATACGTGGTGTGTGGTCGTTGGTTGGCATGTGCTGGTGGTGCTGTTGATGATGGAGTTGCTGGCAGAGGTCTTCCCTATGTGGAGGATGGTTGCAGGCAAGTCCGTTTTGGTTCTCTTGGTCGTCGTCAGCCGCGCTTTTGGCTGCATGTGTTCTGTTGTGGCTGAGAGAGTCTGTTTGCAGTGTGGCCTTCACCGGTGCAGGCTTGCTGTCTGTGGGTCCGGTGGAAGGTGTCCTTATTTTTCCTAGATGTTTTCCCCTTGGCTGTGTTTGTGTAGTGGTTGCTTGGGCATGTTGCCTCACTTATCGGTGAGTTGTGGGTGCTCTGTATTCCTCTTAGTTGACATTGTTGCTCGGACTTAGCATATGCTCTGTGTGTGCTCGTGATGTCTCTGGTTGTGTGTTATGTCACTTGTTTGTGCTTGCTTGGTGGTCCTGTGCTATTTTGTTGCGAGTTCTAGTGAGGTGTTCCCAGAGCTCTTCCTTGCTTGTTCTGGTGGAGGTTTCTTCCAAAACATTCTTTGTGCTCATTTCTGTTGTGATGCCCTCAGGGTTGAGGCACGTTGTTGGTTGGCTTGTGTTCTTATGAGGTTTCCTAGAACCGTTTGTTGTTGTCTTGGTGAGGGATTCTCCTAGGACTGTTCTGTGCTCGTTTCTGGCTAATGCCATGCTACCTCAGGGTTGAGGTATGTTGTTGGTTGGTTGGTGCATTCCGGTAGGTTTTCCCAGAATGGTGCTTTGGTCGTTCTATTGGAGGTTTCTTCCAGGACTATCTTGCATTGTCTGCTTGCTGTTGTGTTCTCTCTGAAGGTCTGTGTTGTTTGGTTCTTTGGGTTGTCTATTCTGGTGAAGTTCTCCTAGGATGACTCTCTGTCGTTTCTGGTGGAGGTCCTTCCCATGGCTGCCTAGTGTTTATTTTGGTTGTTGCTGCTCTCTCTCTGTAGAGATGAGCTGTCATTGTTGCTAGTTGGACTGTCTGTGTTACAGTTTACTTGAGTATTGTCAGTCAAGGTGCGGTTTCTTTGACTGCTACTGCATTGGCTAGCTTGCCTTGTTGTTCATTTCCAATTTTCTCAGTTGTGTTGATGGAATGTATGTGTCCCCATGGCTCGGATGGTTCTGCTTTGTTTTCCTGTGCCCAACATACTCTTGTAGTTGGTGATGTGGGGTGTACCATGGCCATGTGGCTAGCGGTACTTCTTACAGAGGTGCTGGTTTTGTGCTTCAGTCCCCTCTCTTGCATTCGGAAGAGGCCTATTTTGCATCTTCGTCCTCTACCTTTTGTGGGTTGCTCGGGGTGGTGGTGCTCCACTGCTGCACTTTGGCATTGTGGTGCGCATTGTAGTGGCGTCCTTGGTGAAGGTCCTTTACCTCGAGTTGTTTTAGGTTGAGCGGATTGCCCCCCTCGTGTCATCGTTTCCGTTTGGCATTGTCGGTTGGTGGACCTACCGGTTTGCTGCATTTTGTTGTGTGGATTTTTGTGTTGCCTGACTGGTCAATGTGGGACAATGTGTTTCCATGTGATTAGTGCTAGGTATGCCCGGTTCTCTCACCTAGATTGCTCATGTCGGCGTTGTGTTCGTGTGTGCTCTGCTTTGTGCCTCTTTCTGTTCTTGGAGGCTTTCGTCACCTTTTCAGTGTGTGGCCCTCACTACCTGTTGTGGTTGGGCCGATGCTTTGTGTGGTGTGCTTCTAAGAGCCAGAATGTTTGATGAACTCTTCGAAGCTCATTGGCCTACGTGCGTGTTTCTTCTTGGTGGGTCCCTAGTAGGGACTCCCTTCTGATGGCCCTATGCCATTTTGGGGCAGTTGATATGGATGTGTGCGTTGCACTTTTGTGGGTTTTGGTGCTTGTGGTAGCACCGTGTGGTTGTACCCTTGTGTGCTGGCTTTGAGCTTTGTGCGTGATTTTGTAGTTTGCTAGGCGCTCTGGGCATTGAGTTGTTCCGTCTCTGGGATGTGTGTGGTGGCATGTTCCTTGTGGCCGCACCGTATCGCAGTGTGGTAGCTACCTTGTTGTTTTGTAGCTCTGGTGGTGGTTCGACCGGTCTCAGTTGTGGCCCACGTCTGGTGCTCCCTCGCTTGTGCGTGTTGGGTTGTGGTACCCGAGTCCTACTCAGGTCAATGTGCTATTTTTCGGTCATTACGGTTGCCTAGTTTTCTGGTGGTTGAGTGCTTTTTTGTGGTCGTCTTTGTGGCACTTATGCTTGGTGTTATGCAGTTTGTGGTGTCTGCATTGCCAACCTATTGTGGGTTTTTCCGATCGTGTGTTGGGTGGTAAGTCTAGAAGCCGATAGTGGGACTCCTATCTGTGTCCTTGGTGGCAGTGAGTTCTATCGGTTTGCTAGTGCTTGACCACATGAGTTGTTGACGCCTTAGGTTGCTTGGTTCTGACCTAACCTCAGACGTCTTTTCGACCTTTGTCATTGCATGTTGTGTTCATGGAGCATGTTGTGCTTTTGGTTTTCCTGTGACTCCACATTCGTCTAGTGTCCTTGTCGAACCACGAGGAAGGTCTGGGTGAGACTGAGTGGTGTTGTGGATGTCGTTCCACATGTGAGGGGTTTTCATTGAGAGACTTCCCTTTGGTTGTGTGGTCGATACTAGCTACAGCTAGCTGTGTGAGGCCATTTCCTCTAAGCCCTGTGGTTGACTCGCAGGTGTTTTTCTAAGTTGTCTCTAGTGACTATGTTTTCTATCAAGTTTTGCTGGCGACATAGTGGGTTACTGACTGGATTGGGTTTCAACGGCGAGGTTTGATGATGAATTTAGTCGCGTGGTTTTCGGCTGGTGGTTTCGTTCGTCTTTCGGTGGGTTGGTTTGCGCCGCGCTTATGGAGTTGGTGACATCCAAGTGAATGCTCCATGCCCATTGGGGTGCGCTGCGTGGGCTGTTGGTTGTCTGGTTGAGCACTCCTGTAAGGCCCTATTTTTTTTGTGAATTTTGTGACTGTTGTTATGTTTTTAATTTTTTTCCCGAAATTCTTCTTAACGTCAGCATCAATTGACGTTAAGGGCTTGTTGAAGGCAAGATGTGTGTCGTTTACAGTCTAGCCAGAGGATCTAGACATCAACATCGATTGACGTTTATTTCTGGTTGATGGCAGCAAAGTGGTCGTTAACTTCTCCAACTACATTTGGGATTCTGGATCTAAAACCGTCTTGATTTCTCCAGGAGGCAGACAAGGAAACCCTGCAATGGTTAGGACTCTTCTTTCCTAGGATTCCTACGACCCCAATTACCTATAAAGCTGGGTCATCTCTGCAAAGGGTGGACTTTGGCTTAGCTAGGGTTTTTTTGAGTTTCGGGGAGAGAAAAAGAGATAGTTTGAGAGTGTTAATCCGGCGATCCAGAGGTTGCACCGATGATCTACTACAAAGGGGAGGCTCTTCTGAACATGGGGAATCTCTCCTAATGCCGGGGGATTGTCTACAAGAGTGTGGAGGTCGAATCGAAGCGTGGAAGGTAACCTCTTTGGCTTGGCTGAGGAGGGCTTTATCACCCAAATTCGATCTTCAGGGAGTTTTAGTGTCACACCCTGACGCGGAATATCGGAATGCGAGACAGTTGCAAGTAAACGGGTGCAGAGTGAGTACTAGATATCAAAACATTGGACAAGTATAAATATTAAAGCAAATGTATCTCATTAATAATTCTTCAAATGTCTAGTTACAACCACTAATATCAGAGCCATTCTATAAGGCCCAATTACATTAAATGAAGCAAAAGACTAAACTTCAACTCTAACATAATACTATGATGCTAGGGTACTCTTGACTTCACTCTTGGTTGTTTCTATCCTCTTGAGTGTAAGTATCTTCCTCGGTCTCACCTGAGAACACATAACCAATAACGCAGGGTGAGCGATAATGCCCAGTAAGACTTAAATCTCAGGATCAAGCATACATCAAATGATTAATGTATTAAAACGGCAGAGTGACTAATGATAAAGTGAGAGAGTCAAGTAACGTAAGAGATAGCACAATAGCAGAAGATTGAAATAGCACAAGTTTTCAAATATAGCACAAGCGTCGAGTATAGTACAAAGAGCAGGATGGCCATAGCACAAATAGCACAAAGTATAGCAATAGCACAACGAATATAGTATATCACTTTGATTGTCATTTAGATTGTCGAGATAGATAGCACTTGAGTGTAATGGCAAACACTCTGGTCAATTAACTCCCGCGAACAAAGAACACTTTTGGGCGCACATCCCAGGACCTGACCAGGCCCTTTATATATTGCCAGGCA
Organism: Colocasia esculenta; assembly: GCA_014218235.1. Lineage (NCBI taxonomy): Eukaryota > Viridiplantae > Streptophyta > Magnoliopsida > Alismatales > Araceae > Colocasia > Colocasia esculenta. The sequence continues at coordinate 113,698,646 of CM024755.1, read as the reverse complement.
TTGGTTATATTGTTTATCTTTAGACAATCAGTCAATGGCCAATAATGAGTACCAAGAAATAGATGAGAGTACTAGATGAATAGATGAGATAGAAGATAGAACGTGAATAGATGAGCGAGTAGAGTATAGATGAAAACTATAGGTCATTGCACATGAAACGTCGAGTAACGACGATAGTAACAGTTGCACAACACATGCGATTAGTGTCGGCAGTCAGGTGGAATTTACTACCTATCCACTGGCCATGTTATGCACATGTCTAGAGGTCCGGGGTGATTCAAGATAAGAATGAGAGCAGACTAAGGCCGTTTGAATCTTACTGATCCCTAAAGGGTATCATAGGTGTTAGGGTACAACCAGCTCATCAACCATGTGGGAATCCATGGAGAGAGGAGTCTTACGGAGGTCTTCAGCAAGAATTCACTAGTCCGGCAGAAGGAATATCCGACAGAGAGTTCGTCCAAGTCAAGAGAAAGTGTATATATAGAAACAAATGCTCGACGTTCTACAGGAATTCTAGAACAGTGGAGCGTCAACAACGGTATTCCCAAAACATCGTGAGAACGAAGACAAGTCCAATTAAAATAAATGGGACAATTTAAATACATCATTGAAATAAATTACCAGATATTTTATGAAATAGTTTCATGCCAAATTGAGTCATGATTGGATGGTTACAAGTGTGTGCGTATGTCATGGAGAATCATGGATATGAAAGATCATGTGAATGACTTTAATTAATTAAAACATATCCAAGTTTAACAACTTTGTTTACTGTGTTTAAGGCAGATAACATAGCATGTAGTGACTATAGAAAATCAAGATTTGTAGAAATATGGGGTTTCCATGTAAAACTTCAGAAGGCGACGTACCCCTATAAGGGTCGCGATGGGGTATAGTCCGAACGCGACAGGTTCAATCAAAGGTCGCGACGGGTCGGTCAGAGCAGGCTGCCAGAATGTGACGCCAGGCCTGTTGCGTTCAAAACACGACGGGTGGCTCTGTCACGATCAGCCCTACGAACGTGACCTATCGGGTCGTCGCGTTCTCAGGTCATGCGCCTGAGTTTTAGTGGGAAAAGGATAGGCCTTGGATTGCAGTCCAAGTTCCTTATTTTGACACAGATTCATTCAAAAATCGAGAACTAAATGTATAGTAAATGAAAAATTACGAAATCACTTGCAAACTGATCTACTCATGCGAGGGAACTTACAGTAAATTGGAATTTGAAAACAACTATGGTCTTGACTGGTTTTGAACATGAATAAGCATGAAGAACTTAGAGCATGGTGCAGTGAAGATAAAAGATTTAATTTATGTAGTATGATGGATGAAAATTAGGGCTTTCAGTGGTAAAAGATTCCTGACATCAATCAGTATCTCTAGTAAAAGTTTCGTAGCATGGTGTCAAGTATACATGGGGATATAAATTAAACATGGTGGTTTGGGGTCATGGTGATTGCAGAACTTCAAGAATATAGAACAAAAGATTGGGTTGGCAAAAAATCATGAAATAAGAGGGCTTTTGTTCGTGAGGTTTGGAACAATCTACAGACGAATTTAATTGCATTTAGCTTATGAGAATGCCTACCTTTGACTAGTTTTGTCTTCTAGGGTTTAGAACTAGAAGTGCATAGGGTTGAGCTCTGTCCAACCTTCTCTCCACAAGTTCTTCTTCTCCTTGGCCTCCTCTCCACGTCCAGCAAGCCCCTGCTACGAGTTAGGGCCGACCATGGAGGGATTAGAGAGTATTTAAGCTCCTTGGGTTTCTATTTCCTAATAGGACTATAATTACCCTTTAATTCCGAGATTTCCTTATTTCTCTCAACCTTCTAAGCTTTCCACCTCCTACTTGGGTTAGGTTGGGATGCAATTTCGTGGCCAACTAATTACGGTAGGGTTAGGAGTCCAATTCTAACCCATATTCACTATTTTAATAATTTAATAGCCATTTTCTATTTAGGTAATATTTTAAGATACGAATTTAGGGTATTTTCCTATTATTCCTCTTTTAAAAACCCCTATTTTGGCCCAATAACTTTTATGTGATCCATTTAATAAAGCCCATCACTTCTTTTCATTTAGTGGGTTTGAATTAATTCTCTTTTCTTTGATTTTCCAATTGACTAAATTTTTAATATTATTAAGTTTTTTATTTTTCAAAAAATTCAGGTTGTTTCATTTAGAGAGGCAAGTAACTTAGGGGTCTCATCCCTAGACCTATCACCTAGACTTTTAGGATTTTTCTGGATTTTTATCTCGTGTTATGGGCCCCCAAATTCTCTATTTTTCTGTGTTCGGTTTGCACTTTCTGCAGACAGGAGGTTGACGACAACATCCTTCTCGTCAGGTTCTTGAGTTAACGGTAGTCGATCAAGTCATTAACCCATCCTGATGGCAAACCCCTTGCCGTCAAGTTCTTTTGAAATTCCAAAACAGTGTTTTCAACACATGTGATGTGATTCTTCCAGGATTTTTGAATGTATACAATGTTTATAAAATTTTGTCTTGTCAGTTATGCTTAGTAGATTAAACCATGAAATCTTGATAAATTTCTGATCATATTTATGAATTATAGAATTTTTGTTATGAGTAATTAAGTATGTTATGACATATTTAAATTCGTAGTAAATATGTATGATGTGTGTTATTGCCACAGAAATTTTGCATGAACTTAGGAGTACTTTGTGCATGTTTTCAAGACTGTTAGAACTGTCAGCTCACTGTCTACCATATTTAATTGAATTATCTTGTTAAATTACATGAGATCTCTGTTAAATATTAAAAATAGTTGTACTATCTTGAAAATTCTGAAAAATTAAGCATATGATATATTACATGCGTAGGGTTTATATGTAAAATTTGAGTATGTTCTGTCATCCATGAATACTGTTTCCAATTGTAAGTCATTAAAAGTCATATTAAGCATGATTAATCACAAAACGATACTTTCTGTTGATTAGTATCATGTTTAGGTACTGTTAACCATGTTTTGACATTGTTAGATAGTCATGATAAATTCTGTTCCTGAGATAAAAGTGTTTGAGTCGTGAGCATGTAAATGTATCGTAAAGTGTCATGAAAAACTGTGTTAAACATGTGATCAATATGAGTGATGTGATTAATTGATAATTATGCCGAAATTGACACTGCTACCATAGAAGACTGTGGAGCCATACTGTAGAAAAGTCCCTATGGGAAGGCTCATTGTGTATGTGATATCCTGTGGGCATCAGGGTGAAATCCTTGAGGTGGACAAGTACCACTGGTTAGGGTGGAGAGGGCTTCTCCCGGTTCTGCACAGTTTCCAAGATTTGTCACTATATTGCCTAGGTGACGGGTATGTGTTATGTGTGTGATGTGTCCTTATTTATGGTGGTTCGGACTATGTGTCACGGCAAAATAATGTGTGTAAAGATGTGAACTATGTGTGAATGTGCGAAGTGATCATGTGAAAGACATGTGCTAATGTGTTTCAATGTGAAACCATGTGATTATGTTATATTTATGTTAAAACAACAAGACAAATGTGAGAATATGTGATATAAAAGCATGTGAAAAGTGATAGATATCATGCTAGTGATACTGGTAAACATGTGTTTAACTTCTTGCTTAAGTTATTTGGAAATGTGCCATGAATGAATTATGATTGATACCATGATTAAGTTAAGTCCATTGTAGATAGCATGTTATAGATTGTTCATTAGTAATTGTTTATTGTGGCATGAACCATGTGATAAATTGCTCTTTATGTTAAAATTGAGTAGAATGAATGTGATATGTGTAAGGATGTGCCAATAGGTTGCTTGCTGAGTCTTCTGTGAAGACTCATCCTTGCTTTAACATATAGGTGAGACAGGTGTTCCGAAGATAAGGAGGAGCTAGTGAGGAGCGACTCCGAGCGAGAGGAGTAGCGGAGATCTTGGAAGACTATCTACAAAGCTTGTGCTTTTCATTTGATAGTATGTGAAACAATGTTATGGTATTGACTTGTTTAGTTATGGACTTTGTTTATTTACATTGCAACTATATAGACTGTAGGATGTGTGTAATGATGATGGAATAAGAATTACTTTTCTTCCGCTGTACTTTCCTTCGTTATTTGTGTACATCTCTACATACTACTTTGTGTTGGGTACATATCCCACTGTGACGGCACGCTTTATATCGATGTGAATTGGTATAATCGTCACAGTATAAAGATGGTCATTACAACTCCACACATGACTGTGTTGTTGTTGTGGCCACCGGGAAGTCGTGGTGAGACTTAGTGACCTTTTTCACGCTAGCTGTTTTATTGACATGCTCTTTTCCTTCGGGTTGTCAGATCGGTTCAACTGAGTTGTTCCTACACCTGCTTTACTTTCGTGCTTCGGCTTTGTTTTTGTAATTTCAAGGGCAAAATTTTGTGTAAGGGGGTGGGTTGAGCCATCCGTCACTTTTGAGGGCGTCGGGGGAGTGGTCCCCCCCTTCCCCCAACACATGGGCTCCTAGCTACTGTGCAGGGGAACCAAAAAAGGCCGCTGGCCATTTTCGGTAAGGCGGCAGGTGTCACATACCGAGAATTATGCAGAGGATATTAATAATGCAGAATCATTTGAGACGATATCCCGAGACGTGAACAGTCGGCAAATAAGCCTCTAGCTAGCACGCACTAAATGTATAACAACATACATCATCATAGGGCCCAAATATTGAATTCAACTAATCTTGTATTCAAATGTCAACTCATTGTATTCCAAATGGAAACTATTACAGGACTAAGACTCAATAAAAAGAGAAAATACATATGTTCCTCACTTCCTACTACACGTTTTAACACTCAAAATAAACTAACTATAACTAGAGTCATAGATGGAACGCTCATCACTCGGACGCATTCCCATCCTCGACTTGCTCTTCCTCTTGAATGTCGTAATCACCTAAAATGGTTAAAAGTAGGGGATGAGCAAACTAGCCCAATAGGATTTATATCTAAATGTGTGGGCAATGATATAAGTGATTAGTAATTTATAACTAGGTAAGCACGATGATTGTCATGATATGCATGTACGAATAAAACTCATTAAAACATGATACATGAACAAGCTAGGTAGAGTGATCATGGTAGAACAAGATCTAGAACGATATAACGAGCAAGAGATTATCAATAGTGAGGCACGTAACTAGCACGCAAGATATCACTTAAATTGCAATAAATGCAGGATGGCCATATCACGCAAGCAAGCAAGCAAAAGCACACGGGCACGATCATGTAACACTAATCAGGCATGTAGACACTAATGTACACCAAGGAAAGATCAACCATGAATGTACACCAGGACACGTGTATGTGGTTATTGTATCTATCATTCAACACGACACGCACGACTCTCAGTGCAGATGCAATGCCAGTAATCATTATACCCCATGGTTAACAGTATATTTATGACTCTCCCTCATTAGGGCTAGACTGAAGCCCTTGGACACTCGCCGTGCTCGGTCAGCATCTCACTTAAATTTTAAATGTAGATACCCACAGTCATTAACAATGGCCAATGAGAGTTTCAAGATGTAAGCATGTGTAATGCCATGTTCATGATGATGATGAGAACAAGTAATAAGTAAATTGAACATGATTTCATGATAACAATGGTCAAGAGATAAATTTGGCAACATAACGATACGATTTATACTTTAGTTCAATCTTTACATTAATGGCTTTAGTCAAGATTGCAAATCACACTCACGAGAACAAGATGGGAGAGGAAGTGCACGCTATCTCCAGGGAACTTCAATGGTACAACCAACTCGATTTCCATGTGGGAATCCACGGAGTACAAAGATTTATGGAGGTCTTAGAGAAAAGGTCGCTAGTCTACCGATATGAAATAACTGATAGAGAGCTTCCAAATCCCCAAGAAAGGGCTACCTAGATGTGCAAGTGTGTAGTGATGTACGCGTCTCAATCCACAATCCACCGGTTTCAAACTCACAGAAAGCACTTAACATGATAACATGGGATAAAACTATGTACTTTAACTAATCATGGTTTGCAAGATTTTAAGATAACAATTGTCATTTAAAAATGTTAGAACAGTAGGAAGAGTAAATCACAAGTTGCATAAATGATCATGTCATTAAGAGAACAATTAGAATAATGTTTGTGTAATTATAGCTTTTAAATGGGTTAATCACTTTTAAGCCATTAAACATACCTCATGAGATGATTAGAACCAAGATATGCACATTACACACTGGATACCATGTTAAACAGACCTCAGGTAAGCATGTAAATACACGTCCTACACAGTGGACGCACTTCAAAACGCAGTGCACACTGAAAAAGTAGCGAAACTATGAAGATGGTAAATCACGTCCACCTATGTGGCCGCTTTTACCATTGAATCACGTCCTGGGATCCGGACGCATTCATGAAAAATCATTTAATAATACCTTGGGCAAGAAAATTGCCTGAAACGCGTCGGGGTAGACTGTCGTGGTTCAAACCGGCACCGACTCCCAAGCGGGTGCGAAGACCCACGCGAGCGTTGACGGGTCAGCGCTAGAAATGTGTCGGCTTTCACAGATGCTGTTCACTGAATCACGTCAACCGTGAGCGACGCGATTCCAAATGCCTTAAATGCGACATCTGAACTGGACACGGTTCAGGGTTCAGACTGAAAACGTAGGAAAAATCAGAAATACAGGGATGCGATCCTTGCAACCCTTATATCTTCTAAACTAGGGCTCTTGGGAAAAATGCCTCAACATGAAAGTTGTAGGGAACATGGAATAGATGCAATCTATGATTTTTAAATAATTTAAAACGACCTCTGTATGTGCGATAAATTGACATGAACATGAAAAGTCCCTGACATGCGCGACTTGGCAAAACGCCTATAACTCAGAATCTACTCATTGGAACTCGATGAAACCAATTGGACATGAAAATAGACTTTATGCTCTACACATTGGTATATGATTGTTAACATTTGGCCCGAGAAAACCTACCTTTTGGGTTGATGAAGTTTCATTCTTCAGAAATCCCTTGTTCTGACCACTGTTTGAAGAACGCCTAATACTCCCTGAATACTGCATGAAATTTATGCATTTCAGTTGGGTTAGGAAGTATACATGACCCTCTTTCCAGGGGTACTATCTTTGCATGATGAGATTTAGGTTTACCCTAACTTTGGTCGATTCCAAGTGAACGGGTTGCACAGGTCGTAGCAGACGAACAGGGGAAGAAGATGACCATCTTGTGGTCGTTCCATAGCTCCCCAACCGCCATGAACTCCTCCACACGACCCCAGAAAGTGGTAAAACTCGTCCCTAGGGTTTAGTGGAGAGTATTTAAGCATCTTTGGTGTTTAGGAGTCCTATTGCAACAAGGAAAGCCAAGTTGTGGTTTCAGCATATTACCTTCCATGTTTTGAAGATTTCTACCCCCATTGGTGTGCCTTGGCCATAAAGCAATCCCAAAGGATGGCTAGGCACGAATTTGGGTTGCCAAGAATGCATGATTGCATCCCAATTCAACCCCAATTGCCTCTTTCTAATTTCAGCTTATTTAAGTTACAAATTTCCATGCATTTTCTTGCTTCATTTGATTTTTGGGCCAAATGTTGTCCATTGGCTCAATTATGATATTGGGTCATTATATATAATTTTGGAAGTCTCTCCAATATTTTTATTTAATTTATGATTGCGTCGTATTTCCGTGTTAACGGTTTTCCGACTTGTTTGCTTATTTGGATAACGGTCACCATGTGATGTACAGTTGGTTAATCAGATTTTTCGTTGCATGAATTTCTTCGTGGAACACTTAGGAATAATGTGTGGGGTTGATTTAGAATTTTTACGAAATTTTACGATGTGTTTTAGCACATACGATAATGATACGTATGTTTAAATACTTTGATATTATAGAAATTATTTGTTTCCATTTATTTGAATTTTTATGTAATTAAAATTTCTGGGGTGCTACAGTAGGGCCTCCTTTTCTCCCCCTCTCCCTTTTCTCCCTTTGCACAGGAGCCCCCTCGCCCTCTTTCTTCTCCCCCTCTGCCAATGTCCCCCTCTCGCTCTCTCGCATTCTCTCTATTGCACTCTCTCTCTCTTCCGCTGGGTGTTGCCGCCACCGTCGGCAGCCTGTGGAGTAAGGAGTCGACACTGCCATCTCCCTTCTTCCTCCCCTGCTCTGCGCCGTGTAATAGGAGGTCGCCGCCATCGCCTTGCCTTTGCTACCGCCGTTGTGCCGATCCCTGTCGTCACCTACATTCCCTCTGCTCTGGGCCTGAGGAGCCAGGGAGTTGCTGCTGCTTGGGGTCGCTGCCGGCGGGTCCTACCAACGAGGAAGGGACCCCTCCTCCCTCTTCGGAGTCGGACGGAACTCCCCCTCCCCCTATGTACATCCGTGAAACCCTCTTCTCTGTACCCTACTCCCACTCTCTATCTCTCTCCCTTTCTCTCTCTCCTGGCCGACGACCGGCGGTGGTCGGCGCCCCTCTCTCGCCGCTGGCGGGCAGCACCGGCGGCGGCCACCAATGCCCTCCCCTTCCCCTTCCCCTCCTCCCCTCCTTATCACGGGAATAGGGTGCCAGAAGGGTGATGGGATGGGGGCTCGTGCATTGCGCCAGCGGTAGCCCAGGCCTGTAGCGCATTGCGCCAGGTAGGGCTTCTTGCCCCCTTTTTGGGATTTTTAGACTCTATTTTCCGTGCCATTTTCGACATTGGGGTCGTCCCGGCTGCGCTAGTGGGCCAGCGTGGGGTTGACGACTGTCGTGTCGGGTTCCTCAATTTTCGGGCCACTTGGGTTGGCTCCGATCGGGCCGACAGGGGCCATTTGACCAGTTGACCTAGACAGTCTTGCTAGGGTTTTCAGCACCTATGGGGTGAGTTCCGAGGGCCAACCGACTATTTGGGGTGATAATATATGCCTTTCGAGTCATCGTATTGGGTTCCTCGATTTCTGGGTCTGCCTGGGTCGGCTCTGATTTCACCGAAAGGGCCATTTGACCGTTTGACCCGGACAGTCATGCTGGGGTTTCCGACACTTGTGGGGTGAGTTCCAAGGGCTGATCGACTATCCAGGGTGGCAATATAAGCTCTTCGAGGTTTACCCTTAGTCGGGTACTTTAGCGGGTCCACTTTGTCATTGAGTTTTCGTACCGTACTCGTGACGCTTGTGCTGACTCCCTAGCACTGGGCATTACTAGTCTTCGCCCGGTGGTTTGGCTCTTGAGGGCTTGTCCCAGTGCACGGTGCACTTTTGGGGTTGTTACCATTTTTTGGGACTCCCGTCCTAGTGGGCCCATTGGGGGTGGTCTCCGAGACACAAGTGTGCCCATCGAACGTTTCTCCGGATGAAGGGGAAAATAGTGTTGGACAGTGGCATTGAGTCATTTGTAGAGCTCACTTAGTTGGTTCGGGTACCACAGACTTTGGAGTGTCGCGGTGCGGGCCAACTTGTCCGTTCTCACTGCCTCACCTTACATAGTTCCAGAGCCGTGTCGGGAGGACAGGCGTGGGACCGTAGTCTGGCTAGACTACAGCTTGTCGTTGTGTTTGTCCACACGTCTCACTCTGACGAGAGGAGATACCTAGACTCGTGGTCGAGCGGTAAGACGTAAGTGGGCGCACCTGACCACTGACTAGTAGAGGTTGGGCTATGGCCAGTTGGTGTTGTCCATTATGAGTCCTACCTATTCATTTTGACTTACTCGAACAATGTAAGGGTAGGTCGGGTTTTAACTCAACAAATGGCCAATGAGAGATTTTCTAGTGATGCTTGTGAGATGACATTTAATCTGTGCAGGAAAAATGTCGTATGAGAATCAGTCATGGATGTACTGTGGAATCGTTAATGGAGTTGTGATAGAGGAGTTTAAAGACGGAGTTGACAGTTTCATTTGGTTTGCATTGAGGAATTCATTGGTAGCAGTTGATCCAATGGGTAACATCCGATGTCCATGTTTGTCTTGTAAGAATAGAAAGTGGATATTGACATGGGATGTGCAACATCATTTGTATACGAGAGGATTTGTTGCCCATTATGAGTTATGGTTGTCTCATGGTGAGTTTAATATCTAGTCGTATGAACTGGTCAACTTTGCCTTCACAAGTACATACATAGACATGGTTGTCGATGCTGCTGGTCCGGAATTCAACAGTCACGATGACCAATACAATGAAAAATTGTGAATAATATAGCTCAGAGATTTTATCAGTTACTTCGAGATGTTGATGAGACATTATGGGATGGTTGTGAGAAGCATACACAGTTGTCTATAGTATCGTAGCTACTGAATTTGAAGTCTAAATTTCATATGAGCGAGAGTTGTTTTGGTCAGCTTCTCTTACTCATCAAGAGTATGCTTCCTCAATCAGAGAGGTTGCTCGATGATTTTTACTGTGCAAAGAAGATGGTGAATGATCTAGGGCTTGGCTTTATGAAAATTGATGCATGCCCTAATCATTATATATTGTACTACAAAGATGATGCAGATAAGATATCATGTTGTATATATCAGCATGATAGATTCAAACGTAGGATAGGAGACAAGACAAAGCAGAAGGATGTTCCATATAAGTCACTACAATACTTTCATCTCACACACAGATTGCAGCGGTTGTTCATGTCCCCAAAGACAGCTAGACATATGACTTGGCATGTGGAAAGAGTCCATCTTAATGATGGTGAAATCAGTCATCTTGCCGATGGCAAAGATTGGGCTTATTTTAGTCGTACTCATCCTTCCTTCTCAAGGGATCCATGCAATGTGCGGCTGGGTTTATGCACGAACGGTTTCAATCCATTCGGAGGCACAGTGGCATCTTACTCATGTTGGCTAGTATTCTTAACATCGTACAACCTTCCTCCAGGCATGTTGTGACGACCCTCATTATACCGGTACGGTTGTACCAACCCACGTCGGTATAGTGAACGTTATCATAGTGGGGCATTTACCCAAACAATAACATACGATTGAGATACACACAAATATAAATACAGAGTAGCGGAAGTAAAAGAACCACTGTCTTCATTTCATTCATCATCCACATTTAACATACATGGTTCAATGCAACATTTAAAGAACTAAAGTCCCCATAATTAAAGTACTAAAACCAAATACATAGTTTGTCCACGATTATACAACTTCATGATAATTCTAGTACATTGTTCTAAATTACATACTATGAAAGTGCAAACGTCACAAGTAAACTCCAACAAACTAGTCTCCGCGCTCGGGGTCGCTCTCCAATGCCTCCTCCACGGGAGTAACGTCACCAACTAAGCCTATATGCCGAAGAAAGTAATGAGTCTAAAAGACTCAGGAAATAACACTACACATAACGTACATGCACATATCACAGCAGGTTTTACATACAAATTCACAAGACATAACATGGGGCATGCTTAATATTGAAAATTTACAACCTATCATGATGATTCTACAATTAAACACATGGTTCGTGCTTTCAGATTTTTTTCCAAATTAAAATCTCCTATCACATGCTCTCTAGTCGTTCCAACACATGAAAGCTATACTTCCAATTAAACTAAAACATGAAAGCAATTAAGCATGATTTTCTTGCATACATAAAAGGGAACATACCTAACATGAATTCTACACATGCTTATACATACACATGACCATTTTATATACTTTAAGCTTGCTGTTTTAACATGGATTAACAATTACAACCTAACACATGAGAACTACATTATCATTTAAAACACCACATGGGAGCAATTTCACATGGAATGGTCTACACATAATTATGAATTGTCCCTAACATGGATTCTACGCATTGTACACCTATAAAACATGATCCTAAACATATTTAGTTTGCTGTTTTAGCATGATTCCAGATTTATCATGTCATGGATTCTCATATCACAATCTCACATTTTGGTTTCACAATTTACACAATTTCTTATTCACATAGTTCACACTTTACACATTCACAATTTCACATGTTCACATTCTCACTTTACACATGAACACCTTCACATTTCACATTCACATATTTAGTGCCGTGACACATAGTCCAAACCACCATAAGAAGGACACATCACATCACATACACATAGACGCCACCTAGGCAATATAGTGACGACTCTTGGACTGAGCAGACCGGGAGAACAAGTCTCCACCCTAACTAGTGGTACTTGTCCACCTCCAGGATTTCATCCTAATGCCCTTAGGATCACAACACATTGAACCATCTCATGGGGACTTTTCCATGATACGGTTCCACTGCCCTCTATGGAAGCAGTGTCACGCTTGGCACAGTTGTACACATTACACATACCGATTTTAGCACACATTTTTACACATGACGCTCACACATCTTTTCATTTTCTAATTCACACATGTGGCTCTGTTTTTCCTAACATGGTACTACAGATGACAGAGATTTCACATTTAGTATCTTACATTAATCAGGTTACACGCAATTTAAATCACTTTCACAAAAGTATGCATTATTCACATAATTTGCATGGGAAATTCATATTGCATCATACAATTGTCCAATTAGCCTGAAGATTTAACCACATGCTGATTACAGGTTTTTGACCACACATGCAAATTTTCAGATTTTTCTGAGTCATATTACATATACAGAAATTAAAATATTCAGTTGCATGCCATTCATAATTCAATTTGTCATGGGACATAACATGAATATCAGATTTGACATTTCACAGATCTGAATCTATCATACATGTTGTTATAAAAATTTTCCCCGAATTTATTTCACAACATACAATTTACTGTGGATTTTTGAATAACCTATTCATGCTTTCTATTTTCGTTGCAGAAATTACAGTAAATCATATGAACATGAACAAATTCTCAAATTTGCAAGGTATGAACTGACGCATATACACATGGTATAAAAAAATCTAGGGCATTTGATTCCTCAGGAATCATGTAGACAGTAGGTAATCATGCATAATCCATTTTCCCCAACATGTATTTCAATGAATCCAATAATTTATGCCATCCACAGAAAAACACAGAAATTTCCACACGCATCACATTAGCTATTTTTCATAACATATAAAAATTACACTATATCCTCATGCGTCAAAGTCCAGAAATTAATTACTTAAGGCAGAACAGTTTACTGTTCTGCATTGAAGAACTTGGCAGCAGTGTCTGGTCGTTCAAGGAGTTGGACGGCAAGATCGCTGGACGCATACTGGAGATCTTGGCGTCAAGGGCATTGATGCCAAGTTCCTGTCTGTGCAAGAACACAGACCGAGCTCCAAATAACAAGGGAATGTGAGGATCCAGGACACGAGGAAAATCTTAAAAAATAAGAAAACCCTACTAGACATCTACATGGACGATGTGTGTAGGTTACTTGCCTTTCAGAAACTCTCCAAAGGGATCAAATGAGCCGGTGAAGCTCTCCTTGGGCAGTCCCAAGAAGCTCCCAAAGATGCCTTCCTCCGGGTTCCTTGATGCAGTAGACCCCAAGAAGATGTCGAGGAAGCCTTCCCCTTTGTCCCAGCTACCTCCTTGTCGTGGTAGATGGCCGGAACCAACTCCAGATGGTCGGATTTAAGCTTGCAAAGGTAGGTTTTTTGTTTTTTTCTCACAATCCAGAACTAGGGTTTTTTTTTCTTCTTCTCTCCTCTTCTTGCAAAGAGCCAAGGGGCTTTGGGGTTGCAAAAGGGCTTGGTATATAGGAGAGGGGACTCTCCTTTCACGCAGGGGTGATGGGAAAGGCTCAGAGTCGTTGGGGACAGCTCCCCAATGGCTGAGCTTCCTTCTTCCAGGATTTCGGGGTCTGCAACGCATGCAGGTCAGAAATATTAACGTCCATATCTATGGACGTTGGATTAAGTATTGGCGTCCATCGATGTTGACGCTGGATCAGCATGGGCGTCCATCCATGTTGACGCCAACTTGGCCCTTCGGCCAGAACTCAAAACATGCAGAAACCATGCCTAACTTATACCTATATACACATCATACATATGTATTATCATGTACACACTATCACCATGCAATTCATACATTATTTACAACTAATTATACACATGAATACATAAGTATAAATAGTTAATACATACGTAGATATGTACATCTATGTATACACACATGAATTATTTAGACGAAATTAAAATAATACAACAAAATTCGAGGGCCTTACACCGTCTCCCCCTTAAAGAAACTTCATCCTCGAAGTTTAAACAAAACTACTCAAACAAACGGGGATACTTCTTCTTCCTCGCATCCTAAAGCTCCCAAGTAGCCTCCTCTCGCGAGAAGTTCCGCCATAGAACTTTCACCGACGCAATACCCTTGTTCCGGAGATGCTGAACCTTCCGATCAAGAATAGCTACTGGTTGCTCCACATACGACAAATCTGGCTGAATCTCCATTGGCTCATGACTAATCACATGAGATGGATCTCAGACATACTTCCCGAGCATAGAAACGTGGAAAACAGGATGAACACTAGCTAAAGCTAGGGGTAAAGCTAGCTCATATGCCACGCTGCCCAATCGTCTGAGAATCTCATACGGGCCAATGAATCTTGGGCTCAGCTTACTATGCCTGCCAAATCTGATGACACCACGAGTAGGTGATATCTTCAAGAAGACATGTTTACTCACCTCGAACTCTAAATCCTTCCTTTTGTTGTCGGCGTAGCTCTTCTGCCTATCCTGCGCCGCAACAAGCTTCTTTTTGATAAGCTGGACCTTATCCGAAGTCTCCTGAACTAACTCCGGACCAATTAGCTGCCTATCACCGGTCTCCTCCCAACATAAAGGAGATCTGCAAGGCCAACCATACAACGCCTCAAATGGAGCCATACCAATACTCGCATGAAAGCTGTTGTTGTATGCGAACTCTACTAGAGGTAAATGAGGCTCCCAATCATCCTTCCAATCCAGTACACACGCTCTCAACATATCCTCGAGCGTCTGGATAGTCCTCTCGGACTGTCCATCAGTCTGGATGAAACGCCGAACTGAGCTTCAGCTCCGAACCTAACGCATGCTGAAGACCCTTCCACAACCTCGAAGTAAATCTCGGATCTCGATCCGAAATGATCGACTTCGGCACACCATGCAATCTAACCACACTACTAACATACAATCTAGCTAAGCTCTCAACCGATTACTTCTTCTTCATCGGTAAGAAATGCGCAGTCTTCGAGAATCTATCTACAACTACCCAAATCAAGTCATTGCCCCTTCTAGATCGAGGCAAACCTGAAACAAAGTCCATAGTGACAGCTTCCCACTTCCAAACTGGGATCTCCATCCTTTGCATAAGGCCGGATGGTCGCTGTCGCTCGGCCTTTACTTGCTGACACACTAGACATCGGGACACATAATCCACCACATCCCTCTTCATGTCGGACCACCAAAAGGATCTCTTCAAATCCTGGTACATCTTCATGTTACCCGGATGAATAGAGAATCGCGATCTATGAGCCTCCGCTAACACATGCTCACGGACATCTACCAAATCAGGGACACAAACATGGTGATGGAATCTAATCACACCGTCCTCATCACAAGCAATGCCTGCCTTGCCCACTAACTCTAGGAGTCTAGGCTCGGCTTTCTGTTGCTCGATCACCTCATCCAAAACCGAGGACCTAAGAGATAACTGAGCTACAAAAGCCTGGCATAGCGATGGCTCTAACTCAGTCAACGCGCAAGCCGCATCTTCCAACATCTTTCAATCCTGCTGGAGAGATGACCTCTTTCTACTCAGAGCATTTGCTACGACATTCGCCTTCCCAGGGTGATACCGAAGGTCGAAGTCATAGTCCTTCAAGAACTCAATCCATCTTCTCTGCCTCAGGTTTAATTCCTTTTGGGAGAAAGGATACTTCAAGCTCTTGTGGTCAGTAAACACCTCAAATCTGACACCGTAAAGATAGTGCCTCCGGATCTTTAGTGCATGATCAACAGCTGCGAGCTCCAAATCATGAGGCAGATAGTTCTTCTCATGCTCCTTCAACTGACGAGAAGCATAAGCCACTACCCTTTCCTGCTGCATTAGCACATAGCCTAAACCAATCCGAGACGCATCCGTGTAGATAGCAAAACCCTCTACACCGCTCGGTAAGACTAACACCGGAGCTGACGTGAGCTTAGTCTTCAACAATTGAAAACTACTCTCACACTTCTCGGACCATACAAACTTCACTCCCTTTCTGGTGAGCTGAGTCAATGGGGCGGCGATGGATGAAAATCCCTCAATGAATCGCCGATAGTAACCAGCCAAACCCAGAAAACTACGAATCTCTGAAGGGGTCTTGTGAATCTCCCAATCCATAACTGCCTGGACCTTTGCTGGTCAACTGCAACACCAGCACCGGAGATAACATGCCCGAGGAAATGAACCTCGCGTAACCAAAAATCGCACTTGCTAAACTTAGTATACAGCTTGTGCTCATGGAGAACCTCTAATACTACCGTCAAATGCTGACGGTGTGTGGCCTCGTCCGAAGAGTAGACCAACACATCATCAATAAACACCACAACAAAGCTATCTAGGTACGGCCTAAATACTCTGTTCATGAGATCCATGAACACTGCAGGGGCGTTGGTCAATCCGAAAGGAAGAACCAAAAACTCATAATGTCCATAACGGGATCTGAATGTCATCTTGGACACATCCTCACTACGAATCCTCAACTGATGATACCCAGATCGCAAATCAATCTTAGAAAAGACTGATGCATCTTGCACCTGGTCAAACAAATCATCAATACGAGGTAAGGGATACCTGTTCTTCACAGTCACTTGGTTCAGATTTCTGTAATCAATGCATAACCTAAGCGACCCATCTTTCTTCTTGACGAATAATACAGGTGCGCCCCAAGGGGAAACGCTAGGGCGAATAAATCCCTTATCTAGCAACTCTTGAAACTGCCTCCTTAACTCGGCTAACTCCGCAGGTGCCATCCGATATGGAGCCTTCGAGATAGGAGAGGTGCCCGGAAGCAACTCTATGGTAAACTCTATCTCTCTATCTGGTGGCAAACCAGACAAATCATCAGGAAAGACGTATGGAAAATCCTGCACTACCTCAATCTCTGCAAGAGTAGGTGACTCATCAGCCTCTGGTACTAATACCACGCTGGCAAGAAAAGCGTCACAACCCTTGTTTACCATGCGCATCGCCTTCATGGCAGAGATGACCAACTTTCCTGCCAAGTTCCTTGGCAAGGGATGAGAGAACTCATCCTCACCAGGAATGCGGAAAACAATTCTCTTCCGACGATAATCTACTAACGCATAGTGCTCCTCTTGCCAATCCAGACCAAGAATAGCATCATAGTCCTTCATCTTTAGCAAGAAGAAACACCCATCTAGGATTCTATCCTCAATGCACACAGGTAACGACGGAATGCACTTCCTAGTCGATACCGTACCCGCAGGGGTGTGCACAGACAAAGGGACCTCTAAATCCTCAGACTCTATGCCTGACTCTAGGGCTAACTGCCTAGCGAACCGCTCGGAAATGAACGAGTGAGTAGCACCCGTATCAAACAAAACCCGAGCGTGCACACCTAGAAGTAAAACCGTACCTTCGGTGACATGCTCCGCCTGCTCGGCGTCCTCGCGTGCTAAAGTAAACACTCGAGCTGGGGCTCGAGGCCTTCCTGGTCTTCCTGTAGCTGGCGCTGCTGCCGCTACCGCTGGGGCGGGCGCTCCACGCTGAGCTTCCCACAGTGGGGACACTCTTTCTTCACACCAGGGGAACGTACAGAGAGTACCTGAGCATTGCCAACTGCTACTGATCGTTGCTAGGTCTGGTACACCGCTTTCTTCTTGTCCTGCCACTGGAACGTAGCTGCAGGCCTCTTCTGCGAAGCCTTCTTCTCTTCAAGGTATTGCTCCATCTCACCCTCCTGTCTACAAGCAGCACTAAGTGCCTCGTCCAAGGTGCGATGGTCGAACACCACTAGCCTCGTCCTCAGTGATGGCTTGAGACCCATCACGAACTTCTTTGTCTTCCTGCACTCATCTGCCACGATAAGAGGTGCATATTTAGGGAGTTCAAAAAATCTTGCCTCATATTCTAGCACGGTCATGGAGCCTTGAGCCAAGGAGAGGAACTCCTGCTCCATCCGATCTTGAATATGCTCGGGGACGAACTTGGCCCGAAAGAGCCTCACGAACTCGTCCCAAGCAACATCAATAGCTCCGTCCTCAAACCGTGTACGTAGTAATGAAGCCTACCATACATCAGCTCTTTCCTGTAGTACACCGTTCATAAGCACCATCTAAACAAATCTAACTTAACAGAACATACAAGCATATAAACTAAAGCATACCTGTAGCATGTAGGTGGCTAATGTGACCTTATCCTCATCTGCACACCTGATGGCTCGGAAGATCTTTTCTATCTCCCTCATCTAGCTTTCTGCCAACAGTGGATCGCTCTCCCCCTTGAAAGAGGGTGGTAGCATCCTCTTGAATCACTCCATGATGGAAGGTCCACCATGGTCCTAAGCTGGTACTTGAGCCTGCTACATTCAACAACAAATAGTACACATTCAACATAACTTCATACAATTAAATAAAACAGACTACACTTGCATTAATTATGCTAACCTGGGCCTCCAACTGTGCCTGGAGTGCAGCCCGGCGGCGGTGGGGGAAGTACAGGACCCTGAGGCGCCGGGGCCTGCTGCTCCGCCCGCTCCTCACGTCTCGGCTCGTCCTCACGGGCCGGCGCTCTGCCACGCCTACCTCTCGATGCCATGGCTGCAATGAATTTCAGACACTATTAGAGCTACGGTAATTTATTTCCTAACCATTTTCTTATCTATTTTTCATTCATTATTAATCAATTCTACACTTGTGGACATTCCTATGAGACTTAGCATGTAATGAAGATGATGATTCATGTATATTCATGTATAATCTCAATCGGTCGCTCTGATACCAATCCCTGTGACGACCCTCATTATACCGGTACGGTTATACCAACCCATGTCGATATAGTGAACGTTATCACAGTGGGGCATTTACCCAAACAATAACATACGATTGAGATACACACAAATATAAATACAGAGTAGCGGAAGTAAAAGAACCACTGTCTTCATTTCATTCATCATCCACATTTAACATACATGGTTCAATGCAACATTTAAAGAACTAAAGTCCCCATAATTAAAGTACTAAAACAAATACATAGTTTGTCCACGATTATACAACTTCATGATAATTCTAGTACATTGTTCCAAATTACATACTATGAAAGTGCAAACGTCACAAGTAAACTCCAACAAACTAGTCTCTGCGCTCGGAGTTGCTCTGGACTGCCTCCTCCACGTGAGTAACGTCACCAACTAAGCCTGTACGCCGAAGCAAGTAATGAGTATAAAATACTCAGCAAATAACACTACACATAACGTACATGCACATATCACAGCAGGTTTTACATACAAATTCACAAGACATAACATGGGGCATGCTTAATATTGAAAATTTACAACCTATCATGATGATTCTACAATTAAACACATGGTTCGTGCTTTCAGATTTTTTTCCAAATTAAAATCCCCTATCACATGCTCTCTAGTCGTTCCAACACATGAAAGCTATACTTCCAATTAAACTAAAACATGAAAGCAATTAAGCATGATTTTCTTGCATACATAAAAGGGAACATACCTAACATGAATTCTACACATGCTTATACATACACATGACCATTTTATATACTTTAAGCTTGTTGTTTTAACGTGGATTAACAATTACAACCTAACACATGAGAACTACATTATCATTTAAAACACCACATGAGAGCAATTTCACATGGAATGGTCTACACATAATTAAGAATTGTCCGTAACATGGATTCTACGCATTGTACACCTATAAAACATGATCCTAAACACATTTAGTTTTCTATTTTAGCATGATTCCAGATTTATCATGTCATGGATTCTCATCTCACAATCTCACATTTTGGTTTCCCAAATTTACACAATTTCTTATTCACATAGTTCACACTTTACACATTCACAATTTCACATGTTCACATTCTCACTTTACACATGAACACCTTCACATTTCACATTCACATATTTAGTGCCGTGACACATAGTCCAAACCACCATAAGAAGGACACATCACATCACATACACATAGACGCCACCTAGGCAATATAGTGACGACTCTTGCACTGCGCAGACCGGGAGAACAAGTCTCCACCCTAACAAGTGGTACTTGTCCACCTCCAAGATTTCATCCTAATGCCCTTAGGATCACAACACATTGAACCTAATCATGGGGACTTTTCCATGATACGGTTCCACTGCCCTCTATGGAAGCAGTGTCACGCTTGGCACAGTTTTACACATTACACATACCGATTTTAGCACACATTTTTACAAATGACGCTCACACATCTTTTCATTTTCTAATTCACACATGTGGATCTGTTTTTCCTAACATTGTACTACAGATGACAGAGATTTCATATTTAGTATCTTACATTAATCAGGTTACACGTAATTTAAATCACTTTCACAAAAGCATGCATTATTCACATAATTTCGCATGGGAAATTCATATTGCATCATACAATTGTCCAATTAGCCTGAAAATTTAACCACATTCTGATTACAGGTTTTGACCACACATGCAAATTTCCAGATTTTTCTGAGTCATATTGCATTTACAGAAATTAAAACATTCAGTTGCATGCCATTCATAATTCAATTTGTCATGGGACATAACATGAATCTCAGATTTGACATTTCAAAGATCTGAATATATCATACATGTTAGTATAGAAATTTTCCCTGAATTTATTTCACAACATACAATTTACTGTTGATTTTTGAATAACCTATTCATGCTTTCTATTTTTGTTGCAGAAATTACAGTAAATCATATGAACATGAACAAATTCTCAAATTTGCAGGGTATGAACTGACGCATATACACATGGCATAGAAAAATGTAGGGCATTTGATTCCTCAGGAATCATGTAGACAGTAGGTAATCATGCATAATCCATTTTCCCCAACATGTATTTCAATAAATCCAATAATTTATGCCATCCACAGAAAAACACAAAAAATTCCACACGCATCACATTAGCTATTTTTCATAACATATAAAAATTACACTATCCTCATGCGTCAACGTCTGGAAATTAATTACTTAAGGCAGAACAGTTTACTGTTCTGCACTGAAGAACTTGGCGGCAGTGTCTGGCCGTTCAAGGAGTTGGACGGCAAGATCGCTGGACGCATACTGGAGATCTTGGCGTCAAGGGCATTGACGCCAAGTGCCTGTCTGTGCAAGAACACAGACCGAGCTCCAAATAACAAGGGAATGTGAGGATCCAGGACACGAGGAAAATCTAAAAAAATAAGAAAACCCTACTAGACATCTACATGGACGATGTGTGTAGGTTACTTACCTTTCAGAAACTCTCCAAAGGGATCAAATGAGCCGGTGAATCTCTCTTTGGGTAGTCCCTAGAAGCTCCCAAAGATGCCTTCCTCCGGGTTCCTTGATGCAGTAGACCCCAAGAAGATGTCAGGGAAGCCTTCCCCTTTGTCCCAACTACCTCCTTGTCGTGGTAGATGGCCGGAACCAGCTCCAGATGGTCGGATTTAAGTTTGCAAAGGTAGGTTTTTTTTTTCTCACAGTCCAGAACTAGGGGTTTTTTTCTTCTTCTCTCCTCTTCTTGCAAAGAGCCAAGGGGCTTTGGGGTTGCAAAAGGGCTTGGTATATAGGAGAGGGGACTCTTCTTTCACGCAGGGGTGATGGGAAAGGCTCAGAGCCGTTGGGGACAGCTCCCCAATGGCTGAGCTTCCTTCTTCCAGGATTTCGGGGTCTGCAACGCATGCAAGTCAGAAATATTAACGTCCATATCCATGGACGTTGGATTAAGTGTTGGCGTCCATCGATGTGGACGTTGGATGAGCATGGGCGTCCATCCATGTTGACGCCAACTTGGCCCTTCGGCCAGAACTCAAAACATGCAGAAACCATCCCTAACTTATACCTATATACACATCATACATATGTATTATCATGTACACACTATCACCATGCAATTCATACATTATTTACAACTAATTATACACATGCATATATAAGTATAAATAGTTAATACATACGTAGATATGTACATCTATGTATACACACATGAATTATTTACACGAAATTAAAATAATACAACAAAATTCGAGGGCCTTACACATGTGCATAAAGCATGAGAATATCATCCTATCATTGTTGATTCCTGGTCCAAAAAGTCAAGAAAAAAATTTAGACATATATCTTAGACCATTGATTAATGAGCTGAAATTTTATGGTCATATGGGGTTCTCACTTATGATGCATCTAGAAAATAGAATTTTAATTTGAAGGCTACATTAATGTGGACAACAAGTGACTTTCCAACGTACGACATGCTATTTGGATGGAACACACATGGGAGGTTGCCATATCCTTATTGTATGGAGGATTTAAAATCATCTGTGTTTAAATTTTTGGGAAAAGCATGTTGGTTCGATTGTCATCATCGGTTTCTACCAAATGACCATCCTTTCCGAAAACAGAAGGATTCATTTACGAAGAATACAATTGAATTGGATGAGGTAGATATGGAACGGGTGTCTGGTGGAAACATGGCGAGGCGAGTCTATAACTTACTGACTGTATCACAACTGGCTGGTAGTACCCGACAAATCCCAGGGCTTGGGTAGGATCACAATTGGGTGAAGCAAAGTATCTTCTGGGAATTGCCATATTGGTCAACACTTTTGATATGACATAACCTAGATGTCATGCATATAGAGAAGAATATTTTTGATAATGTGTTCAACACAATTATGGACGTCAAAGGCAAAACGAAGGACAATGTCAAAGCACGAATGGATTTGAAAGTACTTTGTAGACGTCCAGAACTAGAACTATAGCATGTTAGAGGAAAAGTTGTACAACCTAAAGCTTCATATGTGCTTGGGGCCAGACAGATTAAGGAAGTGTGTCAATGGTTGAAGCAATTGAAATTTCTAGATTGATATGTCTCGAATATTGCCCGTTGTGTAAATGTCAATGATGGGAAAATATACAGAATGAAGAGTCATGGCTGTCATGTTTTCATGCAAAGATTGATTCCAATTACTTTTTGTGAGTTGTTGCCGAAGCAGATATGGGGAGCATTGACCGAGCTGAGTCAATTCTTCAAGATTTTATGTGCATTAGAACTCAGACTTCATTAATTGTAAAATATCGAGCAAAATATAATACAAATAGTCTATACATTAGAGAATATATTTCCTCCAGCATTCTTCGATTCAATGGAGCACCTGATCATCCATTTGCCATATAAGGCTAGAGTTAGAGGACCAGTACAATTTCGATGGATGTATCCATTTGAGAGATATATTCCTATGTCTCAATTTATTCACATTACGATGATCTTTTATATTTCCCATGTATTCATTTGAATTGTTGTCATAGGTGCATGCACAATCTTAAGATGAAGGTCTGCAACAAAGCACAAGTTGAGGGCTCCATTGTCCAGGCATACCTTATTGAAAAGATAACTAACTTTTGTTCGATGTACTTTGAATCGAAAATATGAACTCGCCCCACTCAACCTCCACATAATGATGATGGTGGAGATTCTAATGTGTCTGACTGACTCTCTATATTCAAGTGTCTCGGACGAGCTTTTAGATATTCTTCTACTCGCACACTTGAAGATAGAGAGTTGGTAGCTTTGGAGATCTACATCTTCATGAATTGCACATAACTAGACCCTTACATTGAGTAAGCCTTCAACGCTAATGTCTATATGTATGTACCTCATTTGTTTGAAATTATGGTGTTTAGAGGTTGTGTTGCTTTTTCGTTGCAAAGAGTTTGAGTTAGTCTTACAGCAACAGAATCCACGTCTGACTGACATGCAGGTTGAAAAGGAATGGGAGAAGTCTTTTGCTACTTGGTTAAGATATCGAGTAAGTGCTAAATATTTTTATGCATAGATGTTGGCATGTTCTTATGCATAAGTTGTTCATAGTTGTCATTGTGTGTTCGTTTTTTTTTTTTTTTTTTTTTACATAGGTTGAATAAGGCTTGATTACTGATCCAAGAGTACAAGAGATCAGTTATAGGCCCTTGAAGATTGTACGTGTCTATCCAGGCTACATTGTGAACGGATACTAATTTCACATAAGAGATTATGGACGGAATAAGTCTACAATGGACAACGACATATGTGTGAAGTGAAGTGCCTAAAATGAAAATGAAGTAGACTATTATGGCATTCTCGAAGAAGTCATCGAACTACAATTTTTGGGACAAGGCAACCATGTATTTCTCTTCAAGTGTCATTGGTTTGATCCAACTTCTATTCGTAATGGCACAACATATGGGATCGTCGATGTCAAGCATAAGTCCAAGTTGAGTACGTATGAGCCATTCATTCTGGAGGCACAAGCACAACAAGTTTATTATTCAAACTATTCGTCTCTCAAATTGAGAGATTGGTAGGCTACTTGTAGAGTGAAAACAAGACTATTCCCTAAGTATGTGCTTCCCCCGACTGATATAGAAGTCGAAGATGTTAATGACAATTTCTTCCAATCAGACTGGAGTGACACATGAGAGTTGGCTCCTTCCATGCAATTCAGTATAGATGATATAAATTAACCAATTTTCTTATAAAAGGATAACAAAGTGGAAGAAGTTGACCTAAATGCCCTAAACGGTTAGGTTGTTGAGCGGGAGGTGGAGTTTGATGAGGAGGAAGATGGACCGATGATGAGGACGAAGAGGATGACGAAGATGACACTGAATTAGACATATCTTAAGCATCTGATGATGAATATAGATAATATTCGCAAATTTTATAAGAACTGAGTGATTTTGCTAGTTATATGTTATTAAATAGCTACTTCAAATTTGAGTGCTAATGTTGTTATATCTTTATTGTTCTCAATAGAGATATGGTGCGTGGAGGACGTAGTGGGAGAGGGTCCACCTCGTCCAGTGCACCGTCTACTTCTGTAGGCTGAGGGTCTATGCTGATAGGTATATATGCACTCAACTGAATTCTTTTAGATTATTGTGCATATTAACTTTATATTTTCTAACGTGCATATAATTTTGCAGGTTTCGCCTCCCTAACTACGCCGGTTGTCCTAGCGACAGGTATATATATATGTTCCTAAACACAAAACTCTCTTAATTACTTTGTATATTCTAATATGCATATAACTTTGCAGTATCTGCCTCCCCAACTACGTCGATTGTCCCGGTGATAGGTATATATATATATGTACCCAAACACAAAACTCTTTATATTACTGTGCATAATAACTTTATATTTTCTAACGTGCACATAATTTTGCAGGATCCGCATCATGCCCAGTAGCATCACCTGTCCCATCCCATTCAGCACTAGGTACATGCATGTTTTCATACTTTAGTACATTTCTTGTCTTCCAATTTTTTTAATAATAGTGTACTTAATATTTACAACAAAGGTAGAGAGTCATCATCCAGCAACGGAGAAGGTGGCCCAGCTATCTAGACGCCAGCCATACTGGATTTCTGGGTAAACTTAGTCACTTCAAACTTATTATATTTGTTATTTACGTTATATGGTTCATGTAGAAAACTAATGTACAATTGTAGGGGGAAGATAGATCCAGGAACTGCTTCCCTCTATATTACATTGTTGTTGCATGCACACATTCCAGGACCAGTGGACTCCTTGAAAGAGTTCCCCCTGTCCGCCCAAGATCTGTTATTTGACATGTTCACGGTATTATTACTTTTTTACTCATATGAAGTCATTTCTTTAATTGCTATATCTCTCAGTTAGTGCACTAACTTGAGTAATTTAATTTCTAAACAATGGAGGTACATGTTCACAAGAGAGGAGGATCTTCCTCGAACATGAGCCATCTGGGAGTCTAGTCACTGTGGGAGGCCCGGGACAAGGAGGCAAAGATCGCAGGCATCCAGGATCCCACAACTTGGATTGATTACGACCCGGTGTGGATGAGGAGGAACTATTGTGAGTCCTTTTGTCATCGTTGGGCTACTGGACCATGGCAGGAGAGGTCACAGGTGGCTAAACACAATCGGGCAGCTCATTCGGAAGAGAATGTACATACTACTGGGTCGGTGTCTTATGCGAACCACAGCCAGAAATTGGTAAGTATATTAAGTTTCAATTGCTTAATACATTATTATTGTGAAACTAACTACTTTTGTTGAATTGTAAGCGTCACGAGCTCGAGCGTGCCCCTACATTTTGCAAGTTATTTGATCGGACTCAAAAGCGAAAGGGGACAGAAGACTGTGTCAGCAAGAGTGCTCGCACGATTTCTGTAAGTCTATATATAAAAATTTTATTCAATTTAGAAATTAAATAAATGTGTAATAAATAATAATTTTTTTTTAATTTTGTCTATAGGACAGGACGATGGTGGATCGCTATGCGGAGGGCACTCCCCAGCCAGACTTGGATCTGGAGGCCTAGGTCGACGTAGTGGGAGGGCCGAGGAACGGCCGAATGTACGGTTTTTAGGACAGCCTGGATACTACTCTAGTGCTATCCTCATATGCGAGCTCAGTCGCTCCTCCGGCGAATGCGAGTTCGTCTGTTGTTACGACGACCTGCAGTGGTGGAGAGGACATCAGAACCCTCATCCGGGAAGAGTTGTCGCAACAACTGCTACTGCACCTTGGCACCATGGTCGAGCAGCTGGTGGCTGCCATCTGAGGAGCAGGCACATCACAGCAAGCCTCTCAGGTCAGTATTTCTTATAATTTCATATAGTTTGAATGAAATCAAACTGCTAATCTAAAAAAAACTCAACTGTAAAGGGTTAGAACATGCATGTTGGGGGTCCAAAATCTGAAATAGGGATCCGATCGGTGTGCCGTTCACTCTGACACGATTAGGTGGATAAGTATGACATGTGGGAACTGACGGAATCCTGATTAGATTCACAGTTTGAGTTCTGCGCTCAAACTACTAATCTTAAAAAAAAAACTCAAGTGTAAAGAGTTAGAACATGCAAGTCGGGGGTCCAAAATCTGAAATAGGGATCCGATTGGCGTGTTGTTCACTCCGATACAAATGAGTGAGTGAGAGAACTGACAGAATTCTAAGCGGATTCCTACTTTGGGTTCTGCACTCAAATCACTAATCTAAAAAAAAACCGAAATATAAAGGGTTAGAGCACACAATTGGGGCGTCCAAAATCGGAAATAGGGATCCGATCGACATGTTGTTTGCTCTGACATGACCGAGTGAGTGAGAGCGATGTGTGGAACGGACGAAATCCTAATCGGATTCCCGGTTTGGGTTTGGTGCTCAAACAACTGATCTAAAAAAAAACTCAAGTGTAAAGGGTTAGAACATGGAAGTCAGAGGTCCAAAATCTGAAATAGGGATCTGATCGGTATATCGTTCACTCCGACATGACCAGGTGGATGAAAGTAACATGTGGGAACTGACAAATCCTAATCGGAATTCTCAGTTTGGGTTCGGCGCTCAATCCACTAATCCTAAAAAAAGGTTAGAACATGCAAGTCGGGGTCCAAAATGTGAAATAGGGATCCGATCGGTGTGTTGTTCACTCCGATACGACCAGGTGATGAGTGCAATGTGTGGGCTGATAGAATCCTGATTGGATTCCTGATTTAGGTTCGGCGCTCAAACCACTAATCTAAAAAAAACCCAAATGTAAAGGTTACAATGATGACCAAACTGTCCCCATAATAAATATTTCCATTTATTTATATATTAATTTTGATGATTAACAAAATAACACTAATGGATTTCGTGAGCCTTGAGAACAGGAAGCAAAAGAAAAATGAAAGATCAAGACAATCTGGTAAGTCCCATCTTTTCTATCCATGTCCCTGTAACGACTTCTTTGATAAGCAGAACGACTTCCTCTTTGACCGGAACACTCAAATCGTTACCGTAACGATTTCTTTAGAACTCGCAACGACTCTCTAGCCGTAACGACTCTTTAGACCTCGTAACGATTTCTTTAGAACTCGCAACGACTCTCTAGCCGTAACGACTTCTTTAGACCTCGTAACGATTTCTTTAGAACTCACAACGACTCTCTAGTCATAACGATTTCTTTAGAAGTCATAACGATTTCGTGTAACGATTTCTTTACAACTTGATAGTCATAACGATTTCTTTACAACTTGATAGTCATAACGATTTCTTTACAACTTGATAGTCATAACGATTTCGTGTAACGATTTCTTTACAACTTGATAGTCATAACGATTTCTTTACAACTTGATAGTCATAACGATTTCTTTAGAACTCGCAACGACTTGCCTGTTGTAACGGCTTCATAAGTTATCACAACGATTTCTTTACAGTTCATAACGACTTGCTACAATTCATAACGATTTCATAAGTTATGAAGTCAGCAAGATTCTTTTTATCGAATTTCTTGATGCATCAGTATAATGCCTTTTAATAGCGTTGAAAAGTCAAAGTCATATCTTGTCCGTTGACTGCTATGCATTAAATGCTCTCCGATCATATCTCCCATGCATGCAGACAATATCTTCCATTTCTATGCTACTCTGTCTACGTACTTTTTGGGACAGAAAGGAGCTTTGCTATATACTGCAATATCTGTTCCCTCTCAACTAACAATAGACAGCGGTCCTAGCTGTCTTCTATTTATTGATGATATGCTTACAGATATCTGACAAGACTCATCTGGACAACGTTGGACACAAGATACAAAGTTCTATGACATCTCTTTGGCGTGTACACCAGGATAAAAGACTGACGATCAGAAGCTTCCTAAGTGACCAGTCTAACGAACACAAGGATAAGAGACAACGGACACTTCAACGTTCGAATTTGAATCAGCAGTTTAAATAGAAGACTCAAGACGAAAAGAAACATGAAGTGCAACATCGCTTGATTTCAGAAGCAAAAGAAATCCATCTCTCACAATCTTTAGAATTTTGAAGAAGAGCGAAGCCTCCACTCCAAACCTGTTCTAAGCTCTTAGCTCTCTGTGCTCAAAAGAAATCTTCTCTTTTGTAAGAGCCTGTGTGGTCCTTGGAGAGAAAAACATTGTTAAATCTCTCTCTCTCTCGGGGGCTTAGGAGCTTCAGTGTGTAGCTGGTCAAGCTAGAGTCTGAAGCCTGTTCCCACACTCTTTTCTTATTAGATTGTGTTCCCTTCTGGACGAAGGAAGACCTGGTGGTATCCAGGGTGGTGTTGTACCCTTCTGGACGAAGGAACCTGGTGGTATCCAGGGTGGTTGTTGTACCCTTCAGTTGAAGGAAGACCAGTTGAGGCTGGGTGTAAGGATCCTTAAGGGGGATTGTACCCTTGGTAGTAAAATCCTGAGGTATTGCTCAGGGACTGGACGTAGGTCTCCTGTGGAGAGGAGTTCCGAACCAGGATAAAAATCCTTGTGTCTTGTGGTTGTGTTTTGTGTGATTGTTGTCTTGTTTGCTCTAACTCTAACCTTGTTATTAAGTTGTGCAATCTTTTCAGTAAACAGGTTTTAATCAAACATCGAAGTTTTATAACCCATTCACCCCCCCTCTGGGCTAGCTAGCTGGGCAACAAGTGGTATCAGAGCCCGTCTCTTCGACAAAGAAGAAGATCCAACGATCTGAAGAGCAAAGATCAATGGCAGCCCAAAGTCACTTCGAAGGTCAGTCTGTCAACAGACCTCCTTTGTTCGATGGTGAAGATTATACGTATTGGAAGACCAGGATGGAATACTTTCTACAAGGCCACGATTATCAAATCTGGTCAATAGTGGAAGAAGGTGATCTGGTCGTCACAAATGAGAAAGCACAATGGACAGATGAAGATAGAAAGAAAATCTCCTTGAACTGTAAAGCTAAGAGCATTCTATGTTGTGCTCTAAGCAAGAAAGAGTTCAACAGAGTTTCAGCATGCAAATCCTCCATGGAAATGTGGAAAAGTTAAAATCACATATGAAGGTACAGACAAAGTAAAGGAGACAAGAATCGACATTCTTGTCACTCAGTATGAAAGATTTCAAATGCAAACAGGTGAGTCTATTACCCAAATGTTTAGTAGATTTACTGACATTACTAATGGCCTAGCAAGTCTAGGAAAGTCATATGAAAATGCAGATATGGTAAGGAAGATTCTCAGATCCCTGCCATCTTCATGGACGGCAAAGGTCACAGCTATCGAAGAAGCTAATGATCTTAAGAAAATGTCAGTAGAAAAACCATTGGATCTCTCATGGCCCATGAAATAAACATGGAAAGACTAGGAGAATCCTCCAGTAGAAAGAAGCAGTCAAATGCGCTTAAAGCTAATGGGGACTCATCAGAAGAATCCTTAGATAACAGTGAAGATAGCAAAGATAGTGATGATGAAGAAGCCATGCTCTCAAGAAGATTGCAGAGAATCTTGGCAAAGAAGAAGAAGTTCCAGTCTGGTAGGAGGTACTTCAAGAAAAACAAAGATCTCAAGAGACCAGATGGAAAAGATCAGAAGAGGAATGAGCCACTTTGCTATGAATGCAAGAAACCTGGACATATCAAGGCAGACTGTCCAATGTTAAAGAAAAATGATCACAAGAAGAAGGACAGCTCCAAGAAGTTCAGAAGATTCAAAAAGAAAGCCATGGCAGCTGCATGGGACAACAGCAGCGACTCAGACAGTGAGTCAAGCTCGAGCAGTGAAGGTGAAGAAGCCAACTTGGCTCTCATGGCAAATACCGAGGATAAGGTAACATCTGATTCTTCTTTCGATTCCTGTAATGACTCAGATTCGGATAATTTGGAAAGTGCATTTAATGAACTCTACGATAAGTATAAAGAAGTGTGTAAACTACTTAAGCTAAGCAAGAAAAATATCACATGTCTCGAAAATACCAACTCAGATTTAAAATCTGAAAACGAAGAACTAGAAAAACAAATAGTTGAGCTAAGAGAAGAAATGAACTATTATGTGAAAACTTAAAAGACAAGAACAGAAAAATCACTGACCTAGAAAAACAGGAAAACTCAGATGATTTAAGAAAAACTATAAATGAATTAAATGAAGAAAACAATACACTAGCAAGCACCCTAGAAAAATTTACCAATGGTAAAAACTCTTAATATTAAAAGGTGCTAGGAGATCGGGTAAAAAGAAAAATGGATTAGGATATACACCCCCAGACAATGAAGAAACCATAATATACCCTAAAACATATCCAACACCAAAATTTGTACCCGAACAAGATGTAGCATACAAAGCTGATTTCAAATACATAGAAAAAGTAACTAAGTTATCCTGCTGCAGTCACTGCAACAGGTTAGGACATATTAAAATGACATGCCCAACAAGACATAAAAAATGGATATTAAAAGGTAAATTGATGATACTAACCAATCAGGCCCAAAAGAATTTGGGTACCTAAAGCTTGATGTTCTCATTTCAGGTTAACCCTCGAGCATCCAAATGGTATTTGGATAGTGGTGCTCAAGGCATATGTCAGGCAACAAGAAGATATTTGTTGATCTCCAAGCTGAAGAAGGTACAGTCACCTATGGAGATAATGGAAAAGGGACTGTGATAGGAAGCGGGTCTGTGAACATCAAAGGAAAATCAGTCATAAAGGATGTAATGCTGGTCAAAGGGTTAAAGCACAATCTCATCAGCATCAGCCAGTTGTGTGACAAAGGCCATCAAATTCAGTTTCAAGAATCAAAATGCAGTATCTTAAAGGATGGTGCAGTCATATTTGAAGCCTACAGAGAAAGAAATTTGTATGTTTTATATCTCGATGAACTCAAGGATCAAGATGTGTGTTTGGCAGCTAGCAAAGATAAATCAACTGAGTTGTGGCACAGAAGATTGGGCCACTGCAGCTGGATGGGCTGAACAAGCTCAGAAAGAGAAAACTAGTTGAAGGACTGCCAAAGGTAAATTTCAGATTGGATAGCATTTGCAGACCTTGTGCAAGAGGAAAGCACACCAAGAGCTCCTTCAAATCAAAGACTGTAGTAACCACCTCAAGGCCTTTAGAACTACTTCACATGGATTTATTTGGGCCAATGAGGACTACCAGTTTGGGAGGAAAGAATTTTAGATTTGTAATAGTTGATGATTATTCAAGATTCACTTGGGTATCCTTTTTAGAGCACAAAGATGACACATTTGAAAATTTTGTCAGCTTCAGTAAGAAAGTTCAGAAAGATCAGAAATTCTCAATTGTCTCTATTCGATCAGATCATGGTGGTGAGTTTCAGAATGAAAAGTTTGCGAAGTTCTGATGATCAAGGAATTGAGCACAACTTCTCAGCTCCAAGGACACCTCAACAGAATGGAATTGCTGAGAGGAAAAACAGAACTCTTTTGGATATGGCTAGATCAATGTTATCAGAATATGATCTGCCAAGATA
Source organism: Colocasia esculenta (assembly GCA_014218235.1). Lineage (NCBI taxonomy): Eukaryota > Viridiplantae > Streptophyta > Magnoliopsida > Alismatales > Araceae > Colocasia > Colocasia esculenta. Next base: position 113,666,236 of record CM024755.1, on the reverse strand, counting down.
TTTCTGGGCCGAAGCTATCAACACTGCATGTTATATCATAAATAGAGTGATGATCAGGCCAATTCTGAAAAAGACTGCTTATGAACTCTACAAAGAAAAGAAGCCAAAGATTAGCCATTTCAGAGTATTTGGATGTCCTTGCTTCATCCATAACAATGGAAAAAGGGACATTGGTAAGTTGGATGCCAAATCAGATGAAGGCATTTTCATGGGGTATTCCTCTAAACCTAAAGGTTATAGAGTTTTCAATAAACGTTTTATTAATTGAACAATCAGTACATGTTATTTTGATGAATCTAACCCTTCCTTGAAAAGGAAGAAATTAGTGACATTGATGATGCAGATGTCTTGTCCGAAAAATTAAAGAAAACTTCAATTAAGGACAAAGAGGATCCAACTCTGGAAGAACTGCAGCAAACAGAAATCCAACATGAAGATCTTCCAAAGGAATGGAGACATCAGAAAGATCACCCTCCTGAAAACATCATTGGTGATCCATCTGTAGGGGTAAGAACTAGAGGTAATGTAATTCCATGCGACTATTTAGCATTTGTCTCTCAAGTAGAACCTAAGACAGTCAATGAAGCTTTATCTGATGAATCTTGGATACTAGCCATGCAAGATGAACTAAATCAGTTCAAGAGAAACCAAGTATGGTCACTTTTTCCTAGACCATCCAATCATTCAGTTATTGGCACCAAATGGGTGTTCAGAAATAAACTGGATGAGTCTGGAATAATCTTAAGGAACAAAGCCAGATTGGTGGCTCAAGGCTACTCCCAAGAGGAAGGCATAGATTTCGATGAAACTTATGCACCTGTAGCTAGACTTGAGGCCATTAGGATTTTACTTGCTTATGCATCTGCACTTGATTTAAAACTTTTTCAAATGGATGTCAAATCAGCCTTTTTAAATGGTTTCATCAAGGAGGAAGTTTATGTTGAACAACCTCCAGGTTTTGACGACTCTGAATTTCCAAATCATGTATTTAAACACATAAGGCTTTATATGGTCTAAAGCAAGCTCCTAGAGCCTGGTATGAAAGGCTCAGTAATTTCTTATTAAATCATGGTTTCACTAGAGGTAAAGTAGATAGTACATTATTTATAAAATCTAAGGTTAAACATATACTTCTTGTACAAATCTATGTGGATGATATTATTTTTGGATCTACTGATGAATCTCTTTGCAAGTATTTTGAAAAGCTTATGCAGGGAGAATTCGAAATGAGCTTGATGGGGGAGTTAAGCTACTTCCTTGGATTGCAAATCAAGCAAGGGAAGGATGGCACTCATATCTGTCAAGCAAAGTACACCAAAGAGCTGTTGAAGAAATTTGGATTTGAAGATGCAAAGCCATTATCAACTCCAATGAGCACATCAACCAGAATGGACAGTGATCAAAAAGGTAAAAGGGTAGATCAAAAGAATTATCGAGGTATGATAGGATCATTACTTTACTTAACTGCCAGTAGACCAGACATTTTGTTCAGTGTATGCATGTGTGCTAGATATCAGGCAGACCCTAGAGAGTCTCACTTAATCTCTGTAAAAAGAATATTTAGATATTTAGCTAGAACTCATGATTTAGGTCTCTGGTATCCTAGATCTGTGAGATAAATCTAATAGGATATTCAGATGCTGATTATGCTGGTTGCAAAGTAGATAGAAAGAGCACCAGTGGATGTTGTCAGTTTCTTGCAGGATGCTTAATATCATGGACATCCAAGAAACAAAATCAGTAGCTCTATCAACAGCTGAGGCGGAATATGTTGCTGCTGGAAGTTGCTGTACACAACTTCTTTGGATAAAGCAACAACTTGAAGATTTCGGCATTCACATCAAATCAATTCCTCTATGTGTGATAATACTAGTGCCATCAACCTCACCAAAAATCCAGTTCAACACTCAAGGACGAAACACATTGAGGTAAGATATCATTTTATTCGAGACCATGTAGCTAGTGGTAATTTAGAAATTTCGTTTATAGATACAAATGGTCAATTGGCAGATATCTTCACAAAAGCCCTACCTGAAGAGAGATTTACATCTCTTAGAAGGGAACTAGGGATGTGCAATTTGTGAAAGAATTTCTGTGATTTTATTGACATATAAATTTTTCAGATTAAATGAAAAGTTCTCTCTCCGTTAAAGTTAAACAAAACTCAGTTATCTATATGCTTTGACCGCTTCTGTGTAGAAAGTTGTTTGACTTGTCAAACCTTTTTGTCGCTTTCTACCTTTGCCGCCTTTTGGCGCTCCTCCTGTCATTAAAGTAATATTATTTTATCCAAATCGCTTTGAGATCGATTCGTCTTCTACCTTACCCTTTTTATTCTCTATCTGTTCACCCAAAGCTGATGCCCTAACGATTTTGGGATCGACTCTCTGCATCTTTCGAAGCCTTCTTCTCTTCCCGCGAAGAACTCCTTCGAGAACTTCCGTCCTTCCATCATCCTCCCTTCCAGAATCTTTTCTTCTCTGCACCCATGGCCGCTCCGTTGATCTCCGGAAGTGTTGGGGGCTACAGTGCTGAGTATTTATCCCCAAGGGAGCAAGAAAGATTTACTTTTGTGAAGACAAAGATTTGCGGAAATAAGGCAGTGGATGTTCAGAATCTTGAGAAGAGTGGCATGGCCAGGCTAGTTGATACTCTAAGAAGATCGCAGTGGATGGATGTGGTCACCTTCAGTGAGGTAAGCTACCGGACTTGGTAAAAGCCTTCTACGTCTGTCTGAAGTCAGAAGCAGATGGATCCCTTGTTTCCTCTGTCAAGGGTATCCAAATCAGAATAACCCATGAGCTTTGCGTGATCTGTTTGGAGTAAAGACCTCTGGATTTAGTGGCATTCACTCTGTGAATGATGAAGTCAAAGGTCTCGGGATTATCGGTCCAGGATTCAAGTTGAAGGATGGAAGCTTGATATTAATCAGATGTCCGCGTTCAACCGATTGCTTCACTTTATAGTCTGCCAAATCTTAGTTCCCCGTAGTGCTACCTTTTCCTCATGCACTAGGGCAGATTCGGACATAATGTTCTGGGCAATCCAGAACAAAGAGATAAACCTGGCCGCAGTGATGATTGAGCGAATGATGTTTGCACATGCTCAGTTATGGGAAACAAAGAGCAAGTTGAATGTTTCCCTTCCATATGCCCATCTTCTGACTAAGATTTTCAAGCACTTTGGAGTAGATCTGTCAGGTGCGGTAGCTGAAAAGATGGGCCAGTCTATAAGGTCCAGAAACCTGAAGAAAAGTGGTTTTTCAGTGCAAGAAGGAGTTTGGTCGAAATCCTCTGTGGCTGAAGGAGAAGCAGTTATTGCAGATATTCCAGAAGCAGTAGAAGTAGAGCAAGCAGATCCAGCAGAGCAAGCTGCAGCAAGTCAATCCGATGCTCAATTGGAAGAGGGTGGTCCTGATGAAGAAGTTATGGCAGCAGGCCATACTGAAGAATTAGTTGCAGATGTTGAGGTACAAGCAGGTACTCAACAAGATGTTGTCTTGGAAGAAGCTCCTGCTCAGGGGGAGCAAGAAAGTTTGAAGTCCCTGCTCCCATTCAGGGGGAGCATGCTGAGAGTGAAAAGCCAGAGAATGAAGCCTTTTCTGAGAAAGCTGCACCTACTCAGGAAACTCCAGCCTTGGTTGATGTTAGTGAAGGCCCAGTGCAACTATAACTTGAGGAGCCTGTCTCTCAGCCAGGTAAGCAGAAAAGAGTTGTTCACAGGAGGTCAAGGAAGGGCCATAGGAAAGTAAAGTTGAAGCATGTTATGGCCTTGTTAAAAGCCCAAGGAGAGATCTTGGCATCAGTTCAGTCTGGCATACAAGGAATTGTTTCAAATCAAGCTTCAACCTCCTCAGACGTATCCTCAATAAGAAATGCAATGAGGTATTTCAATAAAGAAATGTCTGATATGAAGAATTTGCTGGCAAATCTTTCAAAGTCTAGTGGTGTCCCTCCTGCACCTACTCAGAGCGGTCCAGCTGAAGTTCCTAGGCCACCAGGGCCTCCAGCTGAAGTTCCTAGGCCATCAGGGCCTCCAGCAGAAGTCTCTCGGCCAACAGGGCCGCCAGTTCAAGGGTCAGGGCCATCAGGGCCATCAGTTGTAAGGTCACCCGGACCAGTGGCAGCCTCAGGGTCTTCAGGACCCTCCCTGCAGTCAGAGAAAGTCAGGCCAAAGGAAAAGAGCCAGGTCAGTCTCCAAGGCCCCTGATCTTCATCTCTTGCCACTCCAACCCTCTCCACACCTCATCTCCTCCTACTACTGCACCTCCTGCTCCACCAACCATAAAACATCCCATGCCTCGCACCCAACCTTCCTCATCCTCTACTTCCTCTCAACCCTCCTTCTCACCTACTCCAGCTCACATCTCAGCTCCTCCTCATTAACTCCTCAACCTTCACCTATTAAAATTCAATCTTCTCATCTTCAACCAACCTCTTCCTTTAATCCTAAACACTTTTCTATCCTCCTACTCCTCCTAATTCTGTTATCTTTCCTCCAGTGAAACCTCTGCCTCTTGGTATTTTGACACCAATGTTCCAGACACTTTTGAAAGGAACACTCTCCTCACCATTCTTTCCACAGCCTCTCACATTCACAGGACTGACCCTCCTAGTCCTGTCTTGAAAAGAGAAAACCTCTTCCTCTCTAAGCACTCCTTCTGCTTCTCTCTACCCTCCTTTATGGTACTCTCTTACCCTTGATCCTAAGAGAAGACCGATCTACAAAGAATACCTCCAGAAATGCATTCTTTCTACCATTTATGGTATTCCTTTTCTCAACCTCTCCGAGCACCTGGCCATTGTTCTCCTTTTACTCAGAGCTCAAGCTTTCAAATCCAAAATCTTTGAGGGCACTGAGTTCAAGACTGAAGATCAGTGGGCAGCTATCAAAGGAAACAAGGCTCAGTACTCAAAATACCTGACTGCAAGGCCGAATCTCTCTCTCTCAGAGCTCACCCACTCACCTTCTCTGAGTGGTTTATCTTCCAGCACAAGAACTCTTGGGGCTCCTTCATTTTGAAGGAATTCGCATTGCCAGAGCTTTTCAGCTGTACAGTGACTTCTGTTACTTGAACAAATTCCAGAAGTTCAGTTTTGCCAGTTCACTCGCAGATTACTGTGCTGCAATCAGAAACCCCCCTCAACCTTCCTCTCAAAGTAGACTTTGTCTCCTTCAAGGTTGATTTTCCAGTTCTTCTGCCGAAGCTGCACTCTTTGGTGTTTGATTCAGATGCTGGGTCTCATGCTTTAGATATGTTTGCAAGACTTGGGCAGGATGTCAGCCAAGCAGGCCGCTCTCCTTCATTTTTGCGGTTCATCTTCAGAGAATATCACTCTGGCCGCATTCTTCTCAGACCCTAGCTCCACTCATTTCTGAGTGTGAAAGACTCACCTCATCAGAATGGGAGCTTCTCTATCGGGCATCTTATCAGCAATTGGAAGCTATCAATCAAGATCTAGTCAGTCAGAGGAAGCCTGCTCTTTCTGCCGAAGCCTTTATGGATCTCAATTCCATCGCACCCTACCAGAGCTCTATGCTGTATGGGCATCTAGATATTCTGCTTTCTATGCCTTAAAGCAGGATCTGTTAAATCAAAGATTCACTATCCAATTTCCTTGGACAGATTTCTCCATAGGGCCAGTTTTGGCAAGAGTACTTACTACAGATTCATTTTGGACAAAACTCAGTATGGAGATTTTTAGAGCAGCAAAGGCAACTCTACATTCAGAGGAACATCCCTTCCATGGGACCCTCCTTCTCAGTTGCTTCTGGCGTTTTTCTACAACTTTTTGAGGATCTTGAGATCAAGGCATGGGCTGTTATCTCACAGCATGCCTCCTTGTTATCTCCTCTGTATTATCTTTCTCCATCTTAATAAAAATCTTTCTCTCTTCTTTGTCTCACAGCTTCTTTTTGCCTAATGACAAAATGGGGGAGACAACTAACGTAAATCTGAAAAACATATTTCATTTTGTTTATGATGTTCAGTATATTTTGTCATCATCAAAAAGGGGGAGATTGATGACCAAACTGTCCCCATAATAAATATTTCCATTTATTTATATATTAATTTTGATGATTAACAAAATAACACTAATGGATTTCTTGAGCCTTGAGAACAGGAAGCAAAAGAAAAATGAAAGATCAAGACAATCTGGTAAGTCCCATCATTTCTATCCAAGTCCCTGTAACGACTTCTTTGATAAGCAGAACGACTTCCTCTTTGACCGGAACACTCAAATCGTTACCGTAACGATTTCTTTAGAACTCGCAACGACCTCTTAGCCGTAACGACTTCTTAGACCTCGTAACGATTTCTTTAGAACTCGCAACGACTCTCTAGCCGTAACGACTTTTAGCTCGTAACGATTTCTTTAGAACTCACAACGACTCTCTAGTCATAACGATTCTTTAGAGTCATAACGATTTCGTGTAACGATTTCTTTACAACTTGATAGTCATAACGATTCTTTACAACTGATAGTCAAACGATTTCTTTACAACTTGATAGTCATAACGATTTCGTGTAACGATTTCTTTACAACTTGATAGTCATAACGATTTCTTTACAACTGATAGTCATAACGATTTCTTTAGAATAGCAACGACTTGCCTGTTGTAACGGCTTCATAAGTTATCACAACGATTTCTTTACAGTTCATAACGACTTGCTACAATCATAACGATTTCATAAGTTATGAAGTCAGCAAGATTCTTTTTATCGAATTTCTTGATGCATCAGTATAATGCCTTTTAATAGCGTTGAAAAGTCAAAGTCATATCTTGTCGTTGACTGCTATGCATTAAATGCTCTCCGATCATATCTCCCATGCATGCAGACAAATCTTCCATTTCTATGTTACTCTGTCTACGTACTTTTGGGACAGAAAGGAGTTTTGCTATATACTGCAATATCTGCTCCTCTCAACTAACAATAGACAACGGTCCTAGCTGTCTTCTATTTATTGATGATATGCTTACAGATATCTGACAAGACTCATCTGGACAACGTTGGACACAAGATACAAAGTTCTATGACATCTCTTTGGCGTGTACATCAGGATAAAAGACTGACGATCAGAAGCTTCCTAAGTGACAGTCTAACGAACACAAGGAAGAGACAACGGACACTTCAATGTTCGAATTTGAATCAGCAGTTTAAATAGAAGACTCAAGACGAAAAGAAACATGAAGTGCAACATCGCTTGATTTCAGAAGCAAAAGAAATCATCTCTCACAATCTTAGAATTTTGAAGAGAAGCGAAGCCTCCACTCCAAACCTTGTTCTAAGCTCTTAGCTCTCTGTGCTCAAAAGAATCTTCTCTTTTGGAAGAGCCTGTGTGGTCCTTGGAGAGAAAAACATTGTTAAATCTCTCTCTCTCGAGGGCTTAGTAGCTTCAGTGTGTAGCTGGTCAAGCTAGAGTCTGAAGCCTGTTCCCACACTCTTTTTCTTATTAGATTGTGTTCCCTTCTGGACGAAGGAAGACCTGGTGTGTATCCAGGGTGGCTGTTGTACCCTTCTGGACGAAGGAAGACCTGGTGGTATCCAGGGTGGTGTTGTACCTTCAGGTTGAAGGAAGACAGTTGAGGCTGGGTGTAAGGATCCTTAAGAGGGATTGTACCCTTGGTAGTAAAATCCTGAGGTATTGCTCAGGGACTGGACGTAGGTCTCTGTGGAGAGGAGTTCCGAACCAGGATAAAAATCCTTGTGTCTTGTGGTTGTGTTTTGTGTGATTGTTGTCTTGTTTGCTCTAACTCTACCTTGTATTAAGTTGTGCAATCTTTTCAGTAAACAGGTTTGATCAAACATCGAAGTTTTAATAACCCATTCACCCCCCCTCTGGCTAGCTAGCTGGGCAAACATACAACACACAACTGGGGGGTTAAAAATCCGAAATAGGGGCCCGATCAGCATGTCATTCACTACGACACGATCGGGTGGGTGAGAGCGATGTGTGGGAACTGACGAAATCTTAATCAGATTCTCGGTTAGGATTCGGCACTCAAACCACTAATATAAATAAAACTCATGTGTAAAGGGTTAGAACACGCAAGTTGGGGGTCCAAAAGGTGAAATAGGGATTGATCGGTGTATCGTTCACTTCGATACAATCGGGTGGGTGAGAGCAACATGTGGGAACCGACGGAATCCTGATCGAATTCTCGGTTTGGGTTCGGCGCTCAAACCATTAATCTAAAAAAAAACCCAAATGTAAAGGGTTAGAACACACAACTGGGGGGGTCCAAAATCGGAAATAGGGATCCGATCGATGTGCCGTTCACTCAGACACGACCGGGTGGGTATGAGCGATGTGTGGGAACTGACAAAATCCTAATTAGATTCCCGATTTGGGTTTGGCGCTCAAACCACTAATCTAAATAAAACACAAGTGTAAAGGGTTAAAACACGCAAGTCGGAGTTCCAAAATCTGAAATAGGGATCTGATTGGCATGCCATTTGCTCCGACACGACTGGGTGGATGAGAGCGACGTGTAGGAATTGACAGAATCCTGATCAGATTCTCAGTTTGGGTTCTGCGCTCAAACCACTAATCTAAAAAAAACCCAGGTCAGAAATATTCTCTAATTGCACTTAGTTAATATTCATATATTTTAAATTTAAATTTTTAAAAATAATTTAAATATGTTATTTTTATTTATGTTTCTAATGTTTATTTTTATAATATAGGATCCTCTAGCACCTGACAATCATGAGGGGGGAGAGAGGATGATCCAGTAGAACTCTCTTCATTTTTTATTTGTTATTATTGTGGATGTTCCATATTTGTTGTGATTCATGATTTTATGTTATTTGTTACTTATTGTGGATGTTCCTATGAATATTGTTTTTAGAAGATTTTTAAATTTATCTTTGTTGTCTATTTGTATTTAAAAAAATAAAAACAATATTTTTGACGGATTTTTTAACGAAAAAATTTTCGTCCGAAAAAACGTTGGCATACGTGACTTCCGACGGTGTTATCCATCGACAAAACCGTCAGAATTTTCGACAGATACTTACCGTCGGAAGTTTCCCACTTTGGACACTTTTGTCCGTCAGTCAAAGTGTCAGAAGTTTTGACAGACATTTTGTTGCAATTTTTCGACGGCTTTTGTTCGTCGGTAAAATTGTCAGAAGATTTTGTTTCCAATGGATTTTTTCGACGGTCACTTCAGTCAAAAGTGCCAACAGATTTACTGATGGATTTTGTGTCTGTCGAAAAATTTTTTACGCATTTTTTTCGACAAATTTTTTCTGATGGGTTGTCACCGGAAAGCGGTCGGAAAGCTTGATTTCCGACAGATTTTCGACGAAATGTTGCCATCGGAAATCCCTCTTTTTCTTGTTGTGTCCCTCTCTCTCTTCATCTCTCTCTCACATGCACACCTGTGTTGTTATTGCCATCGCCAGTTTGCTTGTGTCGTTGTCGACACCTCCTTCCTAGCCATCACCTTCTATGTTGCACACCAGTTCCTTCTCCCTCTTCACACCAGCAGTATAATTACTATCCTCGTCATCAAAATCGTCTTCTTTCTCCTACTGTTGCTCCTCCTTCCTTGCACTGCAAGCTGTTACCACCAATGTCGTCGAGTTCGTCTTATTCCTCATGTCGCTACTCGGCCTTCCTTGCACTACATGCTACTAGTGCCGACGTCATCGAGATCTCTGCCTTTCCCGCCTTACTGTAGTGCTACTGTAGCTATAATGCACTACGGTCACCACACTTACTTTTCTCTCTTCTGTCGCTATCTCTTCTTTCTCTCCCTCATTCTCTCTCTTTAGTATTTAGTTAGACTTGTTTATGTATGTCTGTAACATTTTTTTTCTATTTAAATAATTTTCAATGGCACTTGAAGATTGAGGATGTGATGGACAACAAAGAGGGGAGGGGTGAATTGGCTATTGCCCAATTAAAAATATTTTACACAGAATAGATTAGACTCAATTAACCAAACCTATTATGTGATATGCACAACAGAATATAACTAGTATTTAGAAGAAACCGACTATCCTAACGTGCGTAGAACGGAGGTAGAATAAAATAGATCAAACCACACATGATTTAGGGTGGTTCGACAAACACACCCCCATGCGTGCCTACGTTCACTACCCCACACCCCTGTGAGGATTTCCACTAGCTAGTTTCCCAGGTACAAGTGTAAACCCTCACACATACGGTTGTTTCGGGGGACAACACAAACCCCACCTTGTTTTCTGGGGACGAGACAACCCGATGTGCATGTGTCGCACGCACTACACCAACAAAAAATGTGCTCACAAATCGATCACACACACACAACAAGAATGTTTGTGTAATATACTTGAAGTACAAATGTCAACCCAAGAAGAAGAGAAGAAAGATGAAAACTCATAGTTCAGAATTCTCCTATTTTGGCGTGGTTGAGAAACGTCAAAGAAGCACATGAAAGCTTGCACAGGCTTTCTTGAATGTTGCACTATGGATGAACGATCTTCAGAACATCCAACGCCTTGAACTCGCACAACAACCCTTGAAGAAATCTCCTAGAAAGTGCTCTGGTTTACTGGTTCGTCTTTTGCCCTAGCCTTGGTGAAAATCATTCTCCAACTATGTGTGTTCTCTTCTACACACATGGAAAGGCCTCCCTTTATATACCAACTTGCAAAAGACTTGATCTTGGCCATGGATGACAAGAAAATCCCATCCAAATCCAAACTTGGAAAGAGATCTATCGAAATATGGAAACTTTGTTCCCATAATCGGTCGACCGATTTCACCAGGTCGGTCATCTGATTCTGGACATAGCTTCACGACTACTCTTCTTCTTCTTCTGCTTCAGAAATTGCACTAAATCGATCATCCGATTTTGCCAAGTCGGTTGACCAACTATTTTGAACAATCTCTCAAGGATACTTCAAACTTTCCCTTTTCTTTTGAACAATCTCTCCCCCAAACCAGAATATAAAATCTACATATGTTCTCAGCATATTCTCTCCCCGTTTTTGACAACATCAAAAAGTGGGTGGTAGTAGGGTTAAGAAGTGCATTTGGATCAAGAATAAAGTGGATATATGAAGATATCACTAAAGAGAGGATGACAGAGTGCATGCACTAAGAATTAGCCATATTATAGCCCATGTATTTAATCAAGTTCTCAAGACACATTAAAAATTAAAAACCATAAACAATGATGTGTGAGATATGATTAATAGGCATCACACATGATGAGAGACAAAAATTCTAATTAACACTAACGAATACTCTCAATTTTACCCATGCATGATAAATCCTTGATTTTTGGTAGCTATCACTCAATCTTTTTTTTATGATTTGAAAACAGTTGATGTCAAAAAAAAATTGTTTCTTTCTTTTCTTTCAATGTTGATGAAAATATTATCGTTTGATGCAAGGCTTCTCACTTGTTCAGTGGAAAGACCCGATTACTAACCTCAATTCCTCTTTTCACTTTCAATCTGGGATATGTAGCTTTTGCCTCACGAGTTACTACAAATTGGGTGGATTTTTAGCATTACAAGAGTGTTAAGAGAAATTTTCACCTATCATCAAGGTGATATCCAATAATCATAATCAAGTGCATAAGTGTGTTGGACTTAATTTCAAATGTATTTTGAGAATCAAGTTAAATACATAACTATTTAGTTCCCCCTTATTGTATGCACATATCAAATTAATTAACTCCCCCTTAGTGATAACATGAATGTACATCAAGTTTAAAGCCAATGCAATAAAAGTAACAGGGGAGTCTAGGCCATAGAAAGAGTCAAGGAGAGTGTCTTTACGTATAATGTACATGCAAGCATACAAGCAATAGACATGTGATATACACTAAACTCTAAGACTCTTTTTGTGTTTTTGATTTTTCAAAAATTTTATGTGTTTTTCAGATATTTATCAAAATCTAGAAAGTAAACAATGATATCAATTGATAAAAACTGAATGAATTAAACATGAAAGTGTTAACGAAGAGTATCCATGTCTAATCTTGAAGGCGCAAAAACGGAATTGCATGATACTCACAAAACATTACAGGTGCCTTGAATTTAACCTTGAAGTTCCTCACATTTAAATCTCTAAAGCATCTACAACCAAAGATCTCAAGTAGATTTATTTGGTACCCAAATGGTTTTGGGTCTAGTAGTGTAAGTCCTGGATGGGAGAAATTCTTTCCTAATCCACATAAGGTTGAGTTTTTGCATTTTTTTTTTAAAAGAGCAGTTGTAGTTCATATGACCATGCCCATCACAAAAATAACATGTGACATTAGAAATGCATTGTGTGGGTTGTGGACTATGAAAAATGTTGGGTGCAACATGATTGGGTTTAATTGATTGTACATGCTTCTTAGCCTTCACGAAGTGTTTACCATTTACTAGTTTTTTGGTGTCACGTCCCACGAATAATGTAGCGGAAATATTTAGAGAATTAAAGTCGATCTTCCGAGATGTGAATAGTCAGCAAATAAGCCTCTAACTAACAAGCACTAATTGTGTATCAACACAAACATAATAATAGGGCCCAAATAATGCACTCAACTAAACTTGTATTTAAATCACAATTCATTGTTTCAAAATAAAACTAATACAACTCTTTAATTGTTGAATAAAAGGAAAAGTACATATATCCTCACTACCTACTACATTGTTCTAACACTTAAAGTAAACTAATGATATTTCTATGGTTGGAACACGCTCATCACTCTGACGTATTCCCCTCCTCGATTAGATCTTCCTCTTGTACTTCGTAGTCACCTGGAAGGTTGAAAGTAGGGAATGAGCAAACTAGCCCAGTAGGATTTACATCTCAATGTGCAGATAATGATATAAGTTATTAGCAATTTAGAACTAGGTAAGAATGATTATCAAAATATGCATGAACGATAAATCTCCTTAAACACGATACTTGAACAAGATAGATGGAGCGATAATGATAAGTCAAGATTTAGAATAAGGTAACAAGATAGCACTAACAATTGATCACTTTGCATAAGCACGAAAGATACCACTTGATGTCAATAGTTTTCATGAACGCAAGATATCACTAATTGCAATAAATGCAGGATGGCCACATCACGCAAGCAAGCATGCATGCACGAGCATGAACTTTTAACACGATTCACTTAATCAGGCACGGCGACACTAATATGCATCAAAGAAAGATCCACCTTGGAATGCACACTAGGACATGTGTATGTGGTTATTGTATCTAGCATTCAACACGCAAGTACTCCTAGCTTAGATGCAACGTCAGTAATCATCATACCCCATGGTTAATAGTATATTTATGACTCTCTATCATTGGCGCTAGACTGGAGCCCTTGGACACTCGCTGTGCCCGATCAGCATCTCACTTAATTTCAAATGTAGATACCCACAGTCATTCATGGCCAATAACAAGAGTTTCAACATGTAAGCAATTGTAATTTCATGTTCATGATAATGATGTCAAGATGGACCAAGTCGTGTGAACATGATTTCATGATAACAATAATCAAGAAATAATTTCGGAAGCATAACAACGCGATTTATACTTTAGTTCACTTGTTACATTAATGACTTAAGTCAAGGTTATGAATCACACTTACGAGAACAAGATAAGAGTGGAAGTGCACGCTATCTCCCGGGAACTTCAATGGTACAACCAACTCAGTCTCCATGAGGGAATCCACGGAGTATGGAGAATTACGGAGGTCTTAAGACAGAGGTCGCTAGTCAACCGATACAGAATGACCGGCTGAGAGTTTCCAATCCCCCAAGAAGGGCTGCCTATATGTGCAAGTGTGTAGTGTAGCACGTGTCTCAAACCACAATCCATCAGTCTTAAACATGCGGAAAGCAAGTAACATGATGACATGGTATTGAAACATGCACTTAACTTGGCATGATTTGTGGTATTTTAAGGTAACATTTATTCACTTTAACAAGCTAGAGCAACAAGATGATCAATCAATAATTTGCAAGAATAGATCATGTCATTAAAGAGAAGATAGAATAAGTTTTCACGTTGTTAAGTCTTTTTCATGGGTTAATAGCTTTTAAGCCACTGGACAGACTGCACATGCTTAGAAAAAACAAGAAATGTCAACCTTACACTCTAGACAGAGCAAAACAGGTTTCAGGTAGGCTTGGTAAATCGCGGCAGGCATAGTCATCGGTATTTACAAGGTTTAAAATAGTAAAAGCACAGAGTTCAGACAGTTTTCTAAATCGCGAGGTGTCTAACGGTCGCATTTAGAAATAGTCGATACGACTAATCGATCCAGGAAAGAAACACAACGGTCTACCATGATGCGTTCATGGCAATCGATGCAGAAACGCGACGACCATGATGGATGTGTTTAAGGCAATCAGTACAAGGTATCGATTGACTACACATAAGTGCGACGTGCATGTGCGACACATTCATGCAAGTTGTCTTAATTGCGAAAAAAGGCATGTGAACCAAGGGTGGGAAAAATTATAGGATCGCGACGACATACCTGGTCGTGTTCATGACATGCCCTGAAAACGATGTTGTACATAGTTTGATGCAGTCGGATCCTGTCGAAACATATACAAAATGTGACGATATGAGCTGTCGCCTTTTTGGTAAATGCGATGGGTTAACCTGTCACAATACAAGTGCCTAATACGCAACGTTTGTCCTGGTTGCGTTTTAGAGTTTAGCCCGAAAATGATAAAAACTGGTCCACGATGCATGCAATGCTTATATCTCAACAACTAGGGCTCCTGGGACAAAACTATGAATATGAAACTTGTTGGGTACGAGGCGAAGAAGAGAACTATGGCTTTGGTTTCACAAGATTTGGCCTCGGGATGCGTGAGAAATGACATGAACATAAAATGCCCTAAACGTGCACGACTTCGAGAAAATAGTTAATACACCATGCACACTTGATAAAAAATTGGGGAAAACGCATGCAAATGAAAGTAGACTCAGTGATCTTCAGATTGGTATAAGTTTCATTCACGTTTGGCCCGAGATAGCCTACCTTTGGTTGATGCTAAGCAAGGTCTCTTGTAGGGCGATGCAGAAAGATAGCAAAGGAAGAAGGCTCCAGTTGGGGGCGATCTCCTCCTCCGCTAGTGTTCTAGCAGTCTTCCTCAGGAGCCCAACTAATGGTAACCTCGTCCCCAAGGATTTCTTGACGAGTATATAAAGATATACGGTTCTTTAGGGGTCATATTGCAACAAGGAAAGTGGGGTTGCGGTTTTGGGTTTCTCCTTGCCATGATTTAATTATTCCCATCCCCATTATAGTGTGATGGCTATTAGGAAACCCTCTAGTATGGTTAGGCACGAATTTGGGTTGCTGAATATGGCTAATTGCCTTGGATTTGCCCTAATTGCCTCTTCCTATTTTCTGCTCAATTAGGGTTACGAATTTCTAATGTATTTTCTTGCTTGATTTTATTCTTGGGCCAAATGTGACAATGGGTTATCAATACATGTTGTTAGAAGTCTCCCCATCATTTTTATTTAATTTATGATCACATTGTATTCCCATGATAATGGATTTTCGACTTTATTTCATAATTCTGATAATTACTCACAGCACGGCTTATACTTGGCCAATCGGATTTTTCGTTGCATGAATTTCTTCGTGGATCATTTATGTATGTTATTTAGAGTTGAACTATGATTTTATGGCATTTTCCCATGTGTTCTTGCACATACAATAATAGTACGTATGTTTTCATTATTTCGATAATATAGAAATTACCAATTTCCATTTATTTCTAATTTTTAATTACTAAATTTTCCAGGGTGCTACACCCTCCCCGGCCCACTTAAGAGAATTTGGTCCCTAAATCATAGATAGGATTTATAGTATAGTGAGGTGTACTTACTTATGAACAACTCCGGATATCTCTTGCGCATAGCTTCTTCTATTTCCTATGTATCGTCTTCTTCCATGCGTTGATTCCATCTAACCCTCACCAAGGGGATAACCTTGTTCCTCAATTGGTGCAGTTCATGGTCAATGATCTCAATTGGCCTTTCCTTGTTAGTCCCGTCTTTGTTAAACTCCAAAAGTTCATATTCTATGACGTGATAAGGATCGCATATATACTTCTTCAGCATGGATATGTGGAATACATTGTGTACTCCATGTTGGGCGGCATGCTGCTAGGCAGGTGCACGCGCCAGCATCTCACCTTGGGGCGACCTGAGAATGAGGGTGCGGCGGAGGCAGGGTTGGCCAAGTTGTGCCTAGGTTCGAGTGTGGACCTGCCGGGGGGTGTTGCTGAGTTGTCCAGCAGAGAGACTGTACCCTGTGGTGGGTTAAAAGAAAGGATGGTATCCTTACACAACAACTCGAGGTTTGGCATAACGGCAATGCCTGAGACCTTAGAAAGCTGGTGTTAGAGAAGGTCACGGGTTCGAATCTCAGGGGTGCCGCTGGGTGGGCGGCATGCTGTGAGGCAGGTGCGTGCGCCAGCATCTCACCCTGGGGTGACCTGAGAATGAGAGTGCAGTGGAGGCCGGGTTGGCCAAGTTGTGTCTAGGTCTGGGTGTGGACCTGCCTGCGGGTGTTGCTGAGTTGTCCAGCAACGGGACTGTACCCTGTGGTGGGTTAAAAGGAAAGCTAGTATCCTCACACAACAACTCGAGTTTTGGCATAACAGCACACACACGAGCACTCAGGCTGAGTCCATACACACACAAGCTAGAAAAATCACTCTGTAGAGATCAAACCCTCTAGCTGAGGCAAGATCTCACACACCCAAACACAGTGACAAACACTTGGTCTACACTGCACACACACAACACACAATTTAGATATGTGTACAAACAAGCACAGATCACATCACACACATTAATATTCAGGAAATGAAGAATCAGAAGACAAGATGAAGATCCAGGGAAGTTGGAGATCAAAAAACACAAGATTGGATCTCCTTAGCTTGGGGATGATACTTGAATGCTCCAATCTATGAGGGATCAGATGGATCATCCCAGGTTGGACAAGTTGCTTCACACTTCTGCTCTGACTAGAACAGGGTATGACACCGCCAAGAGATCTGGTCGTTTGCGCTCTTTCCAAGACTACAATCTCGTCCTCTTCACACTCGTAGATCTAATTCTCTTCTTCCTTGATGCTGCTTCTACTTCTGCTGCTTCTGCTTCGCAGTTTACTTTTGGATCATTTCAGCACAAATTCCTCGTCTACAACTTTGGAGCTTGAGCAGAGTAGTGGAGAACCCCTCTCTAGCCACCACAGTCTTTTCTGAGTGTTATGTGGGCTCTCTCTCCATTAATGAGCTGATAGGAGGTATTTATAGCCTCTTGTACCCACATCATACCGTGGAGTGCGTGGGCACAGAATTCTAGGTCAATTCGATCATCCCATGAGTTAACACGTGTTTCAGGTGATTTCCATTTTTGAGCTTCAGTCAAAGTGTGTCGACACAAGTCAACTGTGTGTCGACACAAGTAGTCTGATTTCTGTAACAGCTTCTCTGGAAGTTAACATGTGTGTCGACACAAGTCAATTGTGTGTCGACACAACTGGCTTCAGTGTACATAACTGCTCACGGGAAAGACTCATGTGTCGACAGAGAGATAAGGGTGTGTCGACACCATAGATTACAGCCTTCAATTTCTGCTTACTGGAAATCACGCATGTGTTGACACACTCCTTGAATTGTGTCGACACACTTTACCTGCTTGTGTCTTGGCCCTGCACACAAGCATTATCCAATTTAATAAGCATTAATGAAAGGGTATTGAGATGGTGCAATTCAATCTTATCTTGATGTATGACATGAAAGCACTTTTGATTTATCAACAAAAACATTGTGAATGTTGTCATGATCATTATATGTGCAATAGGTGTGTACAACATGTTAGTGTCAAGATGTGTGCAATATGTCATCATCGAAATACACAAAACAACAATCTCCCCCATATATATAATATGACACCATCAGATTGTGTACAATATGTCATCATCAAAATACACAACTCAACAATCTCCCCCTTTTTAACAACATCAAAAAGAGTGAGATGAACATGTAAGGTACTGTGAATTTCTTCGCTTTTTAAATTATTGCCAATTACAACAAACTCCCCCCAAAATTAAGAGTATGAATAGAGGTCTTACAAAACATACAGATATACTGAATTCTCCCCCTAAGTGAAACAACTCTCTTCCTTTGACAGTATCAGAGTTGTCCACCGCCAACTAAATGGGGACCAATAGAAATGATGTGAAACGAATAGTAGTGATGAAACCAATTGATTCGGACATAAAATCAGAGATCAACTATATTGTAAGAAGCACAAACAAATTGATTTTGAAGGGATCATGAAGGTATCAAGGTACACAATGATTTTAGTATTTAAAAAAATAATATAATTGTACATTTCATATTGTACAGCAAGGGTTAAAAAAATATAGATGATTTTTGATTGAGTTCTTATGTCAGTTCTTTATCATCAAAAATCACTTCAGAAATTTTATTTACAAATGTGGCATGATTTTTGTGACCTAAATTGAGTTGTCAAGATTGTATATCATTATAAAATCAAGGTTTTGATTTTAACACAATGTAGAATAACAATTTAACATTCTTGAACAACATGAATTTTATTTTAGGTTAGTTGCACTTTGTACACCTTTTCTTTTTTTGTTTATTTCTTTCATTTGAGATATTTCATGAAATTAGCAAAGAAGATTAAATTCATGCTTTTCTGTGCAAGCACACAGACTTACCCAGTGCAAGAGTGCCTGACTACTAGGCATGTTAATCATTTGTTTGCTTCTTTTGAACAGAGATAACTTTGCAACCACATCTCAAGTGGAATAACCTGGTTACTCAGTGTATTAATCATTGCTCTGTAATTTTCCTTAAAATATTTCTTTTTCCTGAAAATTTTCTTTCAGAACATTCATTACTTTTCATTATGTAACAAGTAGCTTTTCCCTTAATAGGTCATGGTCTTGAGTTGTTAAGATATCATTCTTAGCATTTGTTAAAAAAACAAAACTTCAGTATTTCTTGTGATATAAAATTCAAGACTACTCATGTGTCTACCTAAAGTGTTTTGCAATAAAAAATCTAAAATAAGCTTTGAGGTTAAAGATAGACACATGACTCGTAGTCTTATTTTCATCTTCATGGTTAATCCAAGAGCACAACTATTCCAGATATTTAAAATTTTATTTCTCATATAAGAATATCAATGGAACCTTGAATGGATTTGAATGAAACATGAAGAGATCAAGAATATGCCAATAATTTTATAACAAGAATTGATTCTGTGATTGAATCCTTCACACACAGAGCAGAGATGTGTGAGTTCATTCCAACTGAGAACAAAAATATATATAAAAAAATTCTGATAAGATATCATTCAAAGTGTTTATGATTGAGAATCAAGAGAGTGAACATGATTGTTTTATTTTATGCAATATGAACATCATCAAAACACCACAACAATTTCAGAATTTTAGATGATTTGTCCTCAATTCATTATTTAAGACAGATTCAAGAATAACATTTCTGAATACAAATCTGAAGAACCTGTGTCGACACATGATCTTCAATGTGTCAACACATGACATAAAAAAAAAACATTCAGAATGTAGCAGCAAGAGACTGGTGTCGACATAGGATCAAATGTGTGTCGACCTGCTTATGATCAAAGTCAATTTTTGAGATTTTACAATTCAACATAGTTTGGCTTTTAATTGAGCATCTTTGCAAGAACATTTTTGTACTTTTTCAAATTTAACCCCCCTTAACATGTGCATGGAATGAAAAAGTTTGCAAGCAATTCACACATGATTATGCACACAATTAGCTTTATGCATAACATGACTTTGGTACTTGGCAGAGTATTTTACTCAAGAATAATGATAGTTTTCAGACAAGCATAACTTGTCCTTCCACATTCCACTATTTGATATACAAGAAGTCACATGTAGGTAACATGCACTACAAATCATGGGTTTTATACAAGCAACTTGATACAACCATGATACCCATTGCTAAAAAAAATTATTGTTGGGAGCAACAACAAAAGGATAGTCAAGCATGACAGATTTTTTATTTTTCATTTATTTCTCAGATGAAAACTGTAAGAGTTTATTCTAATGCAAACAACATGATTCTAAAAAGATAAGATAGTTTACCTAAACGATCTTCAATTCCTTTTTAAAGATTTTACCTGTGGTCTCCAATTAGTCTTACCTTGCATAGCCAATGTCTTGATTTCAAATGAAAAGGTATGGCTACAAGGCTCATCAACTTGCTGATCAAGCTGACTTTGGGACCCACACTTGCTTGAGTCCTGCAATGAAATCAATGTTAGAATGCAACAATGATTTCTGAATCCAAAGGATTTTATTTTTTGTATAGATGCATTTCATTCATTAATGGAACTATGAGCAGCATTAGTTCCACATTTTCTCTTTATCTTGTTCAATGCATCTATGTTTTTATGAAATTTTTTATTTTTTATATTTTATTCATAAACAACAATAGATGCATTTTCTAAACTTTTTATGCCAACAGTCCCTAGAGATGGGACCATGCTTATAACATGTGAAGCATTGGACAGACTCAGCATATCTATGGAAATTCTGATTTCTAAACCAACAATATTTGACAAGATGGCCAAGTTTATTGCAATTAATGCAACTAAGAAAATTTCTTACCTGGTACTTACCTTTGCTTAAGTACATTTGTTGGAAACTTCTTTTCCTTTGTGGAGACTTCAAATGAGGTGGAGGAGGTACCCTTTGGTAGCGCTTGGCATGATGTAGAGTTGGAACATGCCTTGAAGCTTTTCTAGTTTGTGGAGGAGGTGGAGGAATCCTGTGCAATATTTTCTATTTTTCTATTCCAATTTTGTTATTTTTAACAGCAATATGATTCTTCTTCAAGGCAGCATTTTTCTTGTTGTTCTCATTTTATCTTTGAACATTTTTCTGAACAAGAACATTCACTGGTTTTTCATTGAAGATATCAAATTTCTTAATAGTAGCAGCTTTAACAAATATTATTTTGGTTTTCTTTCCATTTTTCTTCTTTTTCACAGAATTAAGATTTTTAGTTGCAGCATTCTTTAGTTCATTTTGTAGCTTTTGTCTTTCATCTTTTAATGCAACAACTTCTGTTTATGAAATTTGAAGCTTGTTTAGCATGACATCCAAACCATTTTTCATCTTGCTCTTTTCATTTTCAAATTGAACAATTGTTTTTCCAAACCAGTAAATTTGTTACTTAAATTGCTACAGTCATTGTCTAAAGGTTTGTCATGCAACATGCATTCAATTTTCTTTTTCAGATGATGATTTTCTTCAACAAGTTGTCTACATTTCTCATTTATCTGATGATCATGAGCCATATTGAAAATTTGTTTGTTTAATTGATCATTGTCAAATTTGAAGTTCTGATTAAGATCAATCAATTTTTTATTTTCATTTTCTAGATTAATGACTTTAGATCTCAATAGCTCATAGTTTTCCTTCAATCCATTCAATTTGTTTTCACAAATTTCGACTTCATCTTTCAAATTCTCTTTCTCAGAATTTAACTTTTCAACTTCATTTTTCGAGTCTTCATTCTCTATTTTCAATTCTTCATTCTCTTCACAGAAAGCTTGAACATTAACAATTTTCATCTCTAATTTATCCTTCAGCTTCATGTCTTGAGATTTAATCTTTTTAAATTGTTTACACACATGTTCATAGCATTCCAACAAATCATCATAAGACAATTTGTCATTATCATTGTCAGAACATGAATTGAGAGAATTGCTGAAATTTACCGAACCATTTGAGCTTTCCTTAGCCATAAAACATATTTGCTCATCTTCAGAACATGAGGAGGTATCTCCTTTTTCTTCACTCTGGTCTTCATCCGACCATGTTGCCAACATTGCCTTTGGCTTCTTTTTCTTGATGTCCATTTTGTGTTTCTTGTGTTTTTCCCTCTTGAGCTCAAGACACTCACCTTTCATATGTTTTGGCTGGTTGCACCTGTAACAAATAACACCTTCATCAGTCTTTTCATTTTTACTAAAGTTATTATTTAAAGAAGAAGAATTCCTTTTCCAGAAAAGTATTTATTCTTTCCATTGAATTTTCCTCTTCTTGATTTTAAGAACTTTATGAAATTTCTGGTCGTGAGGGCAATCTCATCCTCATCAGATTTAGACTCTTCATAATCAGATTTTTCTTGGATTTTCTCCTTGTGACTTGATGAAGCTTTAAGTGCTATTGGTTTAGCTTTAAGAATGTGTTCTTCAGTCCTTTTTAGATTTATTTCATATGTCATTAAAGATCTTATGAGTTCATCTGAAGATATTTTGGACAAATCTTTAGAGTCTTCAATTATAGTAGCTTTTGTGTGCCAAATTGATGATAAAGAGCACAAGATTTTTCTTACCAAATCAGCATCAGTGTACTCCTTACCTAGAGCCTTCAGTCCATTGACAATTATCATAAACCTAGCAAACATTTCAGAAATTCATTCATCAGTTTTCATCATAAACATTTCATATTCAGAAACAAGTTTGTTTGCTTTGGTTTTTTTAACTTGAGATGTTTCTTCTTACATTAATTCAAGTTTATCCCACATTTCCTTAGCAGATTTGCACATGGATATTCTTGAATACTCCTTAGGGTGAACAGCACACTAAAGCATATTCATGGCACTATAGTTAAGAGTTGCTCTCCTAATTTGTTCTCTAGTCCAATTCTCTTCATTCTTAGTGTTTTCATAAGGACCCTTTTTAACTATCTTCCAGATTTCATAATTTAGAGCCCTTAGAAAAACTTGCATGTGATTTTTCCAGTAAGAGTAATCAGATCCATCAAAATATGGTGGTCTATTGATAGAATGACCCTCAACTACAAAACCTAGAGAATCCATGGATCAAAGTAAGAGACATTGAATGAACAATTAGATCACACAAATCAAGTGAAATTTCAGTACTCAATCAATAGCAATTCAAGCAAATTAGAGCAATTCAAACAAATCCAGTGGATCATCTTCACACTTCTGCTCTGACTAGAACAGGGTATGACACCGCCAAGAGATCTGGTCATTTGCGCCCTTTCCAACACTACAATCTCATCCTCTTCACGCTCATAGATCCAATTCTCTTCTTCCTTGGTGTTGCTTCTGTTTCGCGGTTTGCTTTTGGATCATTTATGCACAAATTCCTTGTCTGCAACTTTGGAGCTTGAGCAAAGTAGTGCAGAACCCCTCTCTAGCTGCCACAACCTTTTTTGAGTGTTATGTGGACTCTCTCACTAGTAATGAGCTGATAGGAGGTATTTATAGCCTCTTGTACCCACATCGTACCTTGGAGTGCGTGGGCACAGAATTCTAGGCCAATTCGAGCATCCCATGAATTAACACATGTTTCAGGTGATTTTCATTTTTGAGCTTCAGTCGAAGTGTGTCGACACAAGTAGTCTAATTTCTATGACAACTTCTCAGGAAGTTAATGTAACGACCAGCCCTCCCGGACCCCCCACCAGGGATCCCAAAGGTCATGCCGCCACCCACAAATCCGAAGATCTAGAAGGGTTAGAATTTAGTTCAGTGAGATAAGCAATGAATTCAAATAACTATAACAAGAAAGTTCGTACATTAATAAGGAAAATATGTACAACATGTCCCCAAATAAAAGTACAGGTACAGAAAGAAAGGTGGAATCCTTAAGGGGCATACCCCGAGGACTTTCAAAAAGGCAACTCTCAACTCACACAATACAAGCGCTCACACTCACAACTCACACTGTTGGCAACGCGCGGCACAACAAACCGCCACCACCACCATCCGACAACGATCTCCTACGACAACGAGTACCTACTTGAAGAGAGTAGGGGGGGTGAGCCTCGTGAACAAGGCTCAGTAAGGATAACCAGTCCCTTACCAGCCAGAGCAGTAGGAACTCCAACGAAAGCGGAAGCAAACTACTCTAGAAAGCAGCAAAGCGAGAAACACCTACTGCAGAGTACTACAAAGCAGCAGAAAAGAGTAATGCCACGACCCAAAACCAGGGTCGGGCTAGACACGACTCCCACAGAACCAGCAGAGTCAAACATAATGCGGAAGCAACCCTCGGCATGCACCCGCCGAGACAAAGTGCTACGGAGCAACCACGTGAGACCAGAGTCTCACAACACAAGCACCAACATCCCAAACCTCCACGAGGTCGGGAAGGAACAACCAGGTGTCACCACAAGAGACACCGAGCAACCATGTGAGAAGGAACGTCTCACCACAGGCACGACCACCTTAAACCTCCACAAGGTTGAGGGCCCACAAGTAGAACCACCCTGGACCTTGGACACGCCACGAAGTCAATGAACTACACACTCTGGTGCCACCACGGGCGGCACCAAGGAACGGGTTACAAAACCAGCAGTCGGGTGCCTACCCAAGGCATCCCGAGAGAACATGCTACGTGGAACACTGCCACAAGCACAGGCCAACCAAGCCAGACCAACAAAGCCCACAGAAGCTAGACACGGCTAGGCTACAACCACCGTGCAGGCTTGGGCAACGAGATTCACATGGAAACAATGTGAACCACCGTCACAACATGTCAACCAAGCCACCGCCACTGGTAGCTAAGAGAGGGACACACAGTCCACACCTCTCGCTAGCCAGCCGCCGACTCCTACCTACAACCTCCCAGGTAGAGTGAGGCTAGTGAGCAACTACATTGAACACACAACCAACCACCGCAGCCCGGCCGAGCTGCGGCCCCACGGCTAACCTCCCTACGCGGCTCCGGAACCAACGCAGAGCGAGGCAGTGAGAAGGACTAGCTGGTCCACACCGAAATAGCGCCACAACAACCTCGGCGACAGAGACCAGCTAAGAGAGCTCTACAAACAACTCTACGCTGTTGTCACCACCATTTTCACCTCTGCTACCAGAGTCTATGACTCGAGCAAAACCCTCCGCCCAGAGAACTCCCTCTAACAGGCACACGAGGACTGGGGGTCCCAGGTAACGATAACAACCTGTCTCGTGGACAAGCCCTCAAGTGCCTAGCATCAGGAGAAAGAAAACTGCTGGGGCAACCACCACAGAAACAGACACAACTGGCTTGTAACCAAGACAAGCCCAGTAGGCAGAGGCACGCACAGCACACCTCCCAGAAACCCCCAGGAGGACCGTCGGCCAACGCCGGCACACACGGCATGGCCCAAAAACTCGGAACACCACCTGACAACACAGAAACCATCGCTCTGCTAATAATCGATTGACAGTCAGACAATCGATTATTAGACAGACGCGAGCCTCCTAGCACCACCGCTAGGACACGGCCACAAAGGTGTCACCTTCGGCCACTAAACATAGTGAGCCAACCTGCCGCGTTCCCTACCAGAAGGTCCTAAGGGAAACCCTGCCCTGGGGCACACGCCGACACGCCAGCCGCAGCCACAGAAACACCCGAGGCAAGCCAGATGCTGACGCGCCCTCCTAGGCCGTCGCGATGGTAACACGATGGGGAAGGGCACCGCGACAAGCACCAGGTCACGATAGGGCAGCGCAACGTGACAACAAGTAAGTCGCGACAGGGAACCAGGTCGCGACACGATTCTTATCGCGATGGCTAACCGCACTATGATAAGGTCGCGCCCGACCAAGGCGACGCCTCCTCTGATGTCATGACGTGCTCTGCGGCCGCGACATCAGTCTGGAGGCAGACCGACGGGATGCTACATCGCGGGGTCGCCCACACAATACAAAACACACCACAACGGGGAGGGGAGCATGGGAAAAGCTGTAAAGCTATCTACCAAAACAAGAGAGGTCCCAATCACCCGGATTGGAAAGGGCACAAGAAAACCCTACTGAAATCGATGAACCAAACCCATGAGGGGTCTTCATGACGGCTAGACCAACTCCTCCACGCTCCACGACACCACCCCAAAGCTCCGCACGAGCTGCCGATGCCTCCAAGCTCGAACCGCTGGAGAGGGGAAACCTTTCCCCACCTCGGTGAGGAGGAGGGAAGGGAGGAATGAAAGGAAAAGGGGAAGGGGTGCCGGCCAAGGCTTTTAGCCTCCAACCCCCAAGACGCGACGGGGCGGGGCGTCGCGTTATCACTCCTAACGCGACGGCCCTACACACCACGACCAGACCCTCGGGGACACTGCGACAACCTGACAGGTCGCTCTGCCATGCCTGTTACCGTGACGGGCGCCAGACGACCGAAAAGTGGAATCTTGTCGTGACCTGTTGACCGGGCACGACAAGAACGCGACGCACAACGGGGCGCAACACGGATGATTGTCGCGTCGAGCATCTCCGACGTGACACTAATGCGTCACCCAAGACGGACGCGTTAGTGGCCAGTCATCCAACATGCGGGCGGACGAAAATCAGAAAGCCCGGGATGTTACAATACATCCAACAAAAAAATAATTTCATCTTCGAAATTAAGGGCGAAACCTGATCGGAGAACACAACAGGTACAAAGGGATCACTAAGTCGTACCACGACTTCCTGGTGGTCACCACCACGACCATGCCACAAAGGGAGGGAGGGTCCAACCAGACAACCAGTAGCTCGCAAGGCTCACAACAACGGCGCTGAGCACACAAGCAGTTTTCGACAACCCCATAGGTGCAGCGCGCACCAAACTGACTAATAAACACTGGAACCGCCAGTCGAAAACCACGACTCAGCCCTCAACAGACCACGCTGTTGAGACCAACTGGTTAGTAACTCACTCTGTCACCAGCGGCTAGACAGAGGTCACCGCTACTGACGGCGAACCAAGAAAATGCCAAGAGGTCATCCACAAGACTCCGCTGAATGGCTCCGCACAACTAGCAATAGGTAGCACCCACGGCAAGGCCAAACGAGAGTTTCTTATTGGTGACCCAAAACCAAGCGGAAAACACACACGTGGAGAAAACCACGGCGAGAAAGGCAGTGTCCGCCGGCACCACTAGATCTCACCCGACCAGGACACACAACACATGCGGAGCCATAAAAACTAGGAGTTACATGCTCCCCAACGTGGCACACCACAACGGAAACATGGAAGACGTCAGAAGTGAAGCCAAAACTTGGCACCTCACAGCGTCAACAAACCACGTGGTCGAGTACTAGTAAGCCGATAGGCCTCACTATCACCAGACGAACTGACAGAAGACTCTGCCATCGGCTTCCAGACTCGCCAACGCCACGCACAACGGGGAATCAACGAAGAGTTTGCAGTACACCCACCATGCGCAGACAGGGCTCAGCGTGGGTACCAACCTGCCAACCACCTGAAGGGAGCACAACCACACGGAACCAAAATAACAGCAGAGGTCGAGGACAACACGTCGACCTCAGAGGGACCCAAACCGAAGTAGGGCATCGCAACTGAACACACTCACTCCCCAAAGAGAGAGGGAAAAATTCGGACACAAAGCACGACCAAACCTTAGCGTACCACCAATAGGGCTGCCTAGACAAGGCAAAGCAGCCACCCCACAGCGATATGATATAGCCACAAGGCACGGGCTAGTAGAAAGTGTCCTGGAGGCGAAAAGCTCAACGCCTCGAACACCGAGCAAACTCGTGAAACGACGCACAAAGCTTACGATCAGTGCACACGGCACGACACACAGTGCTATCACAAGCACCAGGAGCCACCCAAGGTACAACACAGTGCGCCAAGCCTCCAGACAGCACAAAACAACCCACTTGAGCACGAGCACATGGTGCCACCACAAGCACCAAAACCAGGCAAGATGCAACATAGTTGCACCAACAGTCGATACAACATAGGCTAAAAGGAAGGGCTCTCCACAAGAGACCTTCCAAAAGCCACACGCAAGGAACCGCAAGCTAAAAAGGGCAGAACAGGCCACACCGGCCCTGAACCCTTAAGGTACAAGGACATGAAAAATCGTAAAAGGAAAACGCTCAAGGTGCCATACACAACTGCACCAACGACCTGAAACGACACAGGGCCAACCGAAGTGGACTCTCCACTAGTGACCCACAAGAGAAACGCATGAAAACCAATAGCTTCAAGAATGCAACAACCACATCGGCTCTTAGATTCACACAAATACAAGGCACAGCTCCCACCACGCAGGCGGAGAGGGCCACACACCAAACGGCGACAAGTACCTCCAAAGCACAGCTGAGGCACAAGCAAAAACACATACCGAACAATGCTTGCACAAGCAAGCTAAATAGAAGAAAATCGGTGCTGCCTCATACTGAACACAGGGCACGTTGCCCTACATCGTCTAGTCAGGCAAACAGGAAAAATAGCACAGCATGGAACGGCACAATAGGTACACCATGACTCATCGTGCCACAAGGAAACAAATGCGCACGAGGGGAGCAACCAGCTCAACTCCAGACAGCTCAAGGGGAGGGACCTTCACCACAAAAGGTTGCCATGGTGCGAAACACAGCACCAACTGCCATGGTAGAACACCACCACCCTGAGCAACCACGGAAAGCAGAGTAAGAAGGCACACAACTGGCCTCTTCCTCACACAAAGAAGAAAAACATCGCACAAGGCTAGCACTCACCCAAGAGGCACAGCCAGCCAGACACCCACTGCACTCACCAAAGAGAGCACGTAGGGCGCGAGAAGCGAAGCCAACCACCCGACCACGGGGACACACGAAGTCCCACCAGCACAGCCGAGAAATTAAAAAATGAACAAGAAGACAACCTGGCCAGCACCACGGCCAGACACACGGTCAAAGCACGACACCTTGACCGACAAAACCCAAGCAGACTGACACACAGGCAGTCCGACAAGAAACAACGATAGCTCATCTCTACAGAGAGAAAGAGTAGCGGCAACCAAAACAACCACAGGGCAGCTTTGGGGAGAACCTCCACCAAAAGCGCCAAGAGCCGTCCTGGGACAACCTCACCAGAACGCAGCTTAACCAAATGGCACACTTCAAATCACAGGGGCGACACAACGGTAGCCCAAAACAAACATCGAGTACTCTTGGGAAGAACCTCTGCCAGATGTGACAAGGGACGATCCTGGGAAGAACCTTCACCAGAACGCACAACCCAAACGGCCAAACAACACGAAAAAGTCCTGAGAGAAACCCTCACCAAGACAACAGCAAACCGTTATGGAAAAACATCACCAGAACACAAGGCAACCAAGTGATGCACCTCAACCTCAAGAGCAATGCAACAACAACCAACCAGAGAACAAAAACCTTAAACCAAAGAGGTAACACAACGGAAGACTTCAACGAGCACAGAAGCAGCCTCAGAGAGAGGAAGCCTCACTAGGACAACAACAAAACAGTTCTAGGAAACATCACCAGAACACAAGCAACCAAGCGATGCACCTCAACCCAGAAGGCAACGCAACAACACCAGAAATGAGCACAACATAGTTCTGGGGAAACATCACCTCCACCAGAACCAACAGAGAAGAACCCCGGGAGCACCTCACCAGAGTTCACATCAAGTCAGCACAAGGCCGACAATAGCCACAGACAGGTGTCGCAGTGCTCAACCAGCGGTGCAACACGGCATATAAGCATCTGCTTAGCTCGAGCAAAGACGTTGACTGAGCAGAGCACAGTGCACAACGGTGCACAGGCACGCGAGGCCAAACACACAACCAACACAGCACACACCCCAACAACAAGGGGACAACCAACAAGGCAAGGACACCTTCGACCAGCTTCGCAGACTACAACCCTGCACCGGTGAAGGCCACACCACACGTAGGCTATCTCAACCTTCGCGCCACACCTACACGGATGCGTAGGCGAGAAGATGAATCCAATCGCAGCACGAGCGAACCAGCAACAATGCTCGTAGCATGAGCCACCAACAATAGCAGCAACACTCTCCTGCAGCTCACACTTGAACCCTGTTGGAAAGCTAGCCACCTGCAACAAAGAACCAAAAGCTCACCTAACAGCAACTCTACACGGACAGCCAACAGCGTACTAGTACCTTTTTTTGGGACAACCATAGTTATTAACTCATTACAAATCTCGTTGGACCCCTGAACTTGATACCACTGTAACGACCCGACCTCTCGGACCCCTCCCCCCCCCCCCGCCAGGGACCCCGAAGGTCGTGCTGCCACCCACAGATCCGAAGACCAGGAAGGGTTAAAATTTAGTCCAGTGAGATAAGCAATGAATTCAAATAACTATAACAAGAAAGTTAGTACATTAATAAGAAAAATATGTACAACATGTCGCCAAATAAAAGTACAGGTACAAAAAGAAAGGTGCAATCCTTAAGGGGCATACCTCGAGGACTTGCAAAAAGGCAACTCTCAACTCACACAGTACATGCGCTCACGCTCACAACTCACACTGCTGGCAACGCGCGGTGCAACAAATCACCACCACCACCATCCGGCAACGAACTCCTGCGATAGCGAGTCCCTACCTTAAAAATTAGGGGGGGTGTGCCTCGCGAACAAGGCTCAGTAGGGATAACCAATCCCTTACCAGCCAGAGCAGCATGAACTCCAATGAAAGCGGAAGCAAACTACTCTAGAAAGCAGCAAAGCGAGAAACACCTAGTGCAGAGTACTACACAGCAGCGGAACAGAGTAATTGCACGACCAACAACCAGGGTCGGGCTAGACACGACTCCCGCAGAACTAGCAGAGTCAAACACCATGCGGAAGCAACCCTCGACATGCACCCGCCGAGACAAAGAGCTCACGGAACACCGGAGCAACCACGTGAGACTAGAGTCTCATGACACAAGCACCAACATCCCAGACCTTCATGAGGTTAGGAAGGAAAAACCAGGTGTCACCACAAGAGACACCGAGCAACCATGTGAGAAGGAACGTCTCACCACAGGCACGGCCACAACCTCCACAAGGTTGAGGGCCCACAAGCAGAACCACCCTAAACCTCAGACACGCCACGAGGTCAAGGAACTACACACTCCGGTGCCACCACAGGTGGCACCAAGGAACGGGTTATAGAACCAGCACTCGGGTGCCTACCCAAGGCACCTCGAGAGAACACGCTACGCGGAACACCGCCACAAGCACAGGCCATCCAGGCCAGACCAACAAAGCCCATGGAAGCTAGACATGGCTAAGCTACAACCACCGTGCAAGCTTGGGCAACGAGACTCACTTGGAAACAACGTGAACCGCCGTCACAACAAGTCAACCAAGCCACCGCCACCGGCAGCTAAGAGAGGGACACACAGTCCACACCTCTCGCTCGCCAGCTGCCGACTTCTGCCTACAACCTCCCAGGTAGAGTGAGGCTAGTGAGCCACAGTAGAGAACACATAACCAACCACTACAGCTCGGCCGAGCTGCGGCCTCACGCCTAACCTCCCTATGGGGCTTTGGAACCAACACAGAGCGAGGCATGAGAAGGACTAGCTGGTCCGCACCGAAAGAGCACCACATCAACCTCGGAAACACAGACCAACTAAGAGAGCTCTACAAACGACTCTACGCCACTGTCCCCATCGTTTTCCCCTCTGCTACTAGAGTCCGAGACTCGAGCAAAACCCGCCGCCCGGAGAACTCCGTCTAACAGGCGCATGGGGACCGGGGGTCCCAGGTAATGGTAACAACCTATCTCGTGGACAAGCCCTCAAGTGCCTAGCACTGGGCGAAAGAAAACTGGCGGGGCAGCCACCACAGAAATCGGCACAGTTGGCTTGTAACCAAGACAAGCCCAGTAGGCAGAGGCGCGCACGACACACCTCCCGGAACCCCCAGGAGGACCGTCGGCCAACGCCGACACACACGGCATGGCCCGAAAACCCAGAACACCACCAGACAGCACAAAAACCATCGCTCTTCTAATAATCGATTGATAGTTAGACAATCTATTATTAGGTAGGCGAGCCTCCTAGTGCCACCGCTAGGACACGGCCACGAAGGTGTCACCTTCGGCCACTGAACGTAGCGAGCCAACCTACCGCGTTCCTTACCAGAAGGTCCTAAGGGCAACCCTACCCTAGGGCCCATGCCGACACGCCAACCGCGGCCACAAAAACACCTGAGGCAAGCCAGATGTTGACGAGCCCTCCTAGGCCGTCGCAATGGTAACGCAACAGGGAAGGGCACTGCGACAAGCACCAGGTCACGATAGGGGACCGCGTCGTGACAACAAGTATGTCGTGACAAGGAACTAGGTCGCGACACGATTCTTACAGCGACGACTAACCGCGCCGCGATAAGGTCGCGCCCGACCGAGGCGATGCCTCCTCTGATGTCGCGACGCGCTCTGCGGTCGCGACATCAGTCAGGAGGCAGACCGACAGGATGCTACATCCCAGGGTCGCCCACACAATACAAAACACACCACAACGGGGAGGGGAGCATGGGGAAAGCTGTAAAGCTATCTACCAAAACAAGAGAGCTCCCAATCACCCGAATTGGAAAGGGCACAAGAAAACCCTACTGAAATCGAAGAACCAAACCCACGTGGGGCCTTCACAATGGCTAGACCAACTCCTCCACGCTCCATGACGCCACCCCAAAGCTCCGCACAAGCCGCCGACGTCTCCAAGCTTGAACCGCCAGAGAGGGGAAACCTTTCCCCACCTCGAAGAGGAGGAGGGAAGGGAGGAAGAAAAGGAAAAGGGGAAGGGGAGCCGGCCAAGGCTTTTAGCCTCCGGCCCTCACGACGCAATGGGGCGGGGCGTCGTGTTACCACTCCTAATGCGACGGCCCTGCACAGAAAATGTCGAGACGCGACCGAACAGAAAATCGAGAACAAGTTTAAAATTTTTTGAGCAGGAATTGCGCAGGGTCACGACTTAACATAAAAATATAGATTTAACAGTCGTTCCTCAAAGTTCAGGTATTTACATAATTCTCAAACCGTAATTCAAAGGTCAGACTTGACAAGTGTTGATCTCTCAGCACACAATTCTCATTGCCCCGCCTTCTAGAACTGATGTATACCTGGAAAAAGAGTAGGTATGAGCAGTCTTGCCCAACAGGATTTATCCTCTAATAACAAAGGAATAGATATTGGAATCAAGGAAGATTTGCTGCACACGAGGATAACAATTAACAGTGTTCAAGAAAGGGATGAATAATGGAAATCAAGATGTACAGTATTAAACCATACAAGATTAAATTGATACATTAACGAACTAAATCAAAACAACGAGTGTCATGCACATAATGACATGCCATCATTATCAAACGTGTAATCGCGATCTAGCAGTCCATTGAACACGTACTGACACTAAGTGCAACCCAGTTAAGTCATGATGATGCGAAACAATAACATATAATTGAATTTTCCTCAATCAAGCAGTAGGTAGTGTCTGATGCTGAGACACTAAGTATGTCCATTCTCGGCAGAACATTTCCAACTCATGTCCGATTCAGTGGCCGAGTTCGGTGTTCCTCCCAAGGACTTGGACTTGCCCAATAAGCATCTTGATCCAGTAGAGTTCGAAGACTCGAACAGTAAGTACACATTCATTATTGTTATGTTCCCGGATAGTTATGGAGCACTTTGGAGTTTCAAGGATAAGGCACATGTACAAGACTGTATAAGAACCTCAAAACAATTGGAGTGACTGGAATTTCAAGGGATAACACAGTAATGCAATATGAGACATTTTGAAACATTTAAAATGTAGAGGCAATCGATGTTTAAGTATAATAGTAATCGATGTTTGAATGTAATCCATGTATGTAATTGATGTTTGAACATAGTCGATCTTTGAGAAAAAGGAAACTGATGTTGAACCAAAGTCGATGTTTAAATAGAATCGATGTTTAAGCAGAATCGATGTTCTAAATGAAACCGATGTTGAACCAAAGTTGATGTTTAAATAGAGTCGATGCTTAAGCAGAATCAATGTTCTAAATGAAACCAATGTTGAACCAAAGTTGATGTTTAAATAGAGTTGTTGTTTAAGCAGAATTGATATTCTAAATGAAATCGATGTTGAACCAAGGTCGATGTTTAAATAGAGTCCATGTTTAAGCAGATTCGATGTTCTAAATGAAACCGATGTTTTAAAGGAAATCGATGTGTTTGTATAGTAATCGATGTGGACTTTAAAAAAATAGTAATCGATGTGGCACTTTAGTCAGTAATAGATAATTATTAGCTTTTCAGTGAAAATCATGAAACGATAGTGCCATAGATTCAAATGGGGGGTACTTCCTTATTTACATGTAATATCTTAAGTAAATTAAATATCAAATTATAAAATTTACTTAAATGATATGGAGTGTAAATAAGGTATGAGTTTGCAGTCTCGCAGAGTTTCTGTTGACACTTTTGGAAGAAACAGTCCTGACAGAAAAACACTAAGTCGGTCGGCCAATTTCGGTAAAAACTTGAATCACAGATACTCAAATCATATGGTCCAATTATGCTTTGAATGGATGTGAATAATCAAGAAAGATAGAGAGGAACCTACTTTAGAGTTGGGCTTGCTCCCTAAGCTCCTCATCTCACTTCTTCCTCTTTGCAATTTCATCCTATCTTCTCCCTTCGTCTTTCCTTTCTTCTTTGCCTCTGCACCCTCTGTCCCTCTTACTTCCTTCACCCCCTTCTCTCTTTTCTTTCTAGGATAATGGTGATGGTAATGGTGGTTTGAAGAAGAAGTGGTGAAGAAGAAGTGTTGGTGTTCTGTAGAGGAAGGAAAGAGAAGTGGAAGAAGGAGAGGCAGTAGTGGAGAAGAGAGGAAGTAGCAGCAGCAGACAAAGTAGTAGCACTAGCAGCAGACAAAGCAGTAGCAGCAGTAGTAGACAAAGCAATAGCAGTAGCAGCAGACAAAGCAGTAGCAGCAGCAGTGGGCGATGCTCCAGATAAGGATTACTAGGGGGGTTTATATGTAGAGTTTATCTTCGAAGGAGAAAAGGCGTGCGTGAAATCGTGGGCGATGGGGATGAAATTGCCGGGGAGTTTTCACCGGACTTAGACACGTAGGTGGGGGGAGTCTATCTAAAGGGGTGTACAAACTCTGCGAACGGTGGAGATGAAATCTCCAGTGGGATTTAACCCACGGTTCACACGTAACACTATTGTTACGTAACAATGGTTACGTAGGATGAACAGTAACCCTCCCACGTAATCATGTGTCACTAAACATATATGTATATATAATATATAAATATATATATATATATATATATGTATATGTACATAATACAAATCCCTTTTTTATTTTGTTTAACCTTTTTGTATAAACAAAATCTTATTTATTTAGATTGCCCATTTATGCGACTAAAGTGGGCTCATCTCTAATGATTATTTAGAATAGGCGGAGTGCGTTATAATTTAAACTAATCAAAACGTCAACATGTATTATACACAAATGGCCAATTATTTTTATAAATAAAAATTGAGATGTTATAGCCACGAAGTGCGAGTGATGATAAGGAGCATCCTTATCACCTTCCTTCCATCCATCTTCCGCCACGGCTCATCAAAGGATAATGATCACCCAATTAGAGACGAGGCCTTCCCAGCTTAGCCCCCAAGTTTCTTATGTAAGG
The DNA here is from genome assembly GCA_014218235.1 of Colocasia esculenta. NCBI lineage: Eukaryota > Viridiplantae > Streptophyta > Magnoliopsida > Alismatales > Araceae > Colocasia > Colocasia esculenta. The sequence goes on along the minus strand of CM024755.1, from coordinate 113,630,773 downwards.
TAGCTTACGTAATGCCATTACGTAATTCAATTTAATTAGTTTAGGTTGATAATTTCCTATCTAGATGATGTCCAATTGAGATCAAATTTCAGTCATAAGCTTATTATAGGGTGATACAAATTATAGTGATTTTGGTTTAATTTTTTGGATTAGTTTTCCGTGGGTGGGAATTGTTCTAAAAATCATTATGTCAACTTAATCTAGGTATTTGTGCATCAATAATTAAGATATTTATATTTTTGATATGAGTACATTTTTTTGGTAATTATGGTGTTGTTAGATTTTACTTTTATTAACGAATTCCGATGACGCCCTGTCAGGGTGCGCACATCTGAATACAGTACTGGAATCACCTAAATTATGTGAAAATGTTTCTAGATTCAACTACAATCATGTTCTTGTATCTTTTATGGTAATCAATATCTTTTATAATGTTCAATATGATATTATTATTTAAATTATGGGTGTTACAAATCCTCCCCCACTAAAAGAAGTTTGGCCCTCCAAACTTTATGATTACTTTGGATGGATCACAAGGTTCAATCTATTAAGTTTTATTTGGTTTAGGTTAATCATACCAACTCTGTCGTGGTTATCGAGTCACACGGTATGAGCACCTGCCATATGTGTCATAACTCTGGCATCGATGGAATGTTTGGTATTTAGCATTATTCACGAAGGTTTAAGAGTCAAGGTTGCATTTCTGGGTTCAATTAGATGCAACTTGGTTAGATTCTTCATAATATATAATTAGTATTTCGTAAGTTCTTAACAATGTCTTATTATTGTTACAGTCTCCCCCACTAAAGGTCAATCTAGATCCTCTAAATTTCTATTGATGTTGTTGACAATCATGACATGAAAGATTGACAAAAGTAACTTTTATAGAATTTCACAACATTACATGGAATTCTCTTTAACCAGATTCAATTTTTACACATTTGCAGTCCCAACATCCTTGTTGTCTAGGTATAATGGTTGCCTACTTCTTGATGGCTATGGAAGGATGCAGACTACTTATCAATGAAAACTTCAACTCAATTGGAAATACGGAAGTGGGGAATGAGAGGATGGCTGTGCTGAAGAACCTAGCCTTCCAGTTTGACTTGATGCTCTTCTATACCCATATGCAAAGCTGTCAACACCACTACCAGCAGCATTCGAGTGAGTCAAGCTTCACAGACATCCCTTCCAACAAGATTTGTGTTTTTATACCTTCAAAAATGGGCACATACTTCTTTCTCTTTGTGGAATTATCATGATTGGTTTGCTTTGATTTCTTACGTGGTTGTTCAAGTTGCCTGGCTTCATCTTCCAACTCCTTCTAGTCATTCTCAGATTCTTCATCTTTAATGGTAGATGTTGAGCCATTCTTCTTATTCTTTGCTTTATTTCTCATTTGATCTGTTATCTCAGTTGCACCCTTAGGGCTAATGCCCTCTTAACCATATCGGTATAGAATGTGATCAGCTTGGGTGCTGAGTAATATAATTGGGCTTCAACCCATTCAAAAATATTTTAGCCCTTAATTTCTCAGTAGAGATCAACTGTGGAGTATATCGAGACGATCTGGTGAATTGATCTTCATAATATGCTACAGACATATTTCTTTGTCTCAGATTGATAACTCCATGACTTTCTTCTCTTGGATTTCTTCTGAGAATTGTTGATTATTGTAGAGGTCTACCAATTCCTTCCTTGCAATATCTTTCTTAGCCAGTGTGGCTTTAGTGGCCTTCCATCAGATTCTCGCATCTTTCTCTAATTGGCATGTAGCTAACCTGACCTTATCCTCTTCTGGACATCCGGTTACTAAAAATAAAATCCTTTCTATTTTGTTAATCCAATTCCTACAACATGAGGATCAGAAAACCTAGGTGGTTTCATGCTCTAAAAATTCTTATACATATGAGTTACTTCAAATAACGTCAATCAATTCTCCTCATAGCGCAGGGTCTTCCTGTATCCTTGTCTTTACATGTAGTGGTACTGGCGAATTGGGGACAATTGATATGCGGTGCTTCTGATTTTTACATTTGAAACATGCTCCTGTCTTTCCCCAACACTCATCTTCCCTATGTCCAAATTTTTGACAGTATACACATGCTTCCTTCTTCTTCTTGGAAGTATTATCGTTGATCTGACCGTCTCTATCTTCAATCTTTCTTTTAATATTCCTTGGTCTTTTATCCATCATTGAGCTACTTTGTTGATTAGATTGTATCCTAGAACATTCTGAGATTCGATGGTTTAATCCTCCACATCTCAAACAAGCTCGTTGTTTTCTACAACAATTCTCCTTGGTATGACCTGGTTTACGACAGTGTGCACAAGCATTCCTAAGTTGCCTCTTGATTTTCTTTGGCCCATCAGTTTACTTGATTTTCTTGGTTTCCTTCTCTCTCTTCATCATCTTGTTGCCAATTGTTCTTTCATTGCTTGAGGTGAATGCTTCCTTTCTTACACAATCTTAACACTCACAGTCTTCTGGGGATTTAGACTTCAAATGACCCCAAGTATTTCCAATTTCCCTTGATTATGACCTGGGTTACTAGCTTTCAAAAACTGAGCAAGGTTGTTCATTTGTTCATACTGCTTAAATCTCCTTCTAATGTGTTCCTTATTCCATTACACTAGGCTGAGCAAAGAAGTTTAAGTTTGATTAATTGACATGCAGTTTAGAAGTTAGCTTCCCTAACTAATACTATTGACATAATTAATACCATGTGCATCTTGATACTTGATACAATGGTTTTAATAATTAAATGTTGTATTTACCTTACACAATTTCTACATATGACTGATTGTTTAACTATAATCAAGTATAATTATCTAGCTTAACCTCAGGTTTCTACCCATTCTCACAGGTTACCCTAGGATATTGAAGATCAAATAACTCTCAAGTTATTGAATGCTCGAACCATGCTCTGATACCAACCCTGGTATCAGAGCATGCTTTGATACCAACCATGTCACGTCCTATCATTTAATATTTCCATAAATGTCGAGACGCGATCGAACAGGAAATCGAGAACAAGTTTTAAAATTTTCAAGCAGGAATTGCTCAGGGTCATGACTTAACATAAAAATATAGATTTAACAGTCATTCCTCAAAGTTGAGGTATTTACATGATTCTCAAACTGTAATTCAAAGGTCAGATATGACAAGTGTTGATCTCTCAACACACAATTCTCGTTGCCCCACCTTCTAGAACTAATGTATACCTGGAAAAACAGTAGGTATGAGTAGTCTTGTCCAGTAGGATTTATCCTCTAATAACAAAGAAATAGATATTGGAATCATGGAAGATTTGTTGCACACGAGGATAACAATAAACAATGTTCAAGAAAGGGAAGAATAATGTAAATCAAGATGTACAATATTAAACCATGCAAGATTAAATTGATACATTAATGAACTGAATCAAAACAACGAGGGTTAGTGACATAATGACATGCCATCATTATCAAACGTGTAATCGCGATCTAGTAGTCCATTGAACACGTACTGACACTAAGTGCAACCCAGTTAAGTCATTATGATGCGAAACAATAACATATAATTGAACTTTCCTCAATCAAGCAGTAGGTAGTGTCTGATGCTGAGACACTGAGTATGTCCATTCTAGGCAGGACATTTCCAACTCATGTCCGATTCAGTGGCCGAGTTCGGTGTTCCTCCCAAGGACTTGGACTTGCACCAATAAGCATCTTGATCCAGTTAGAGTCCGAAGACATCAACAGTAAGTACACATTCATTATTGTTATGTTCTCAGACAGTTATGCAACACTTTCGAGTTTCAAGGATAAGGCACATGTTAAAAAACTATATAAGAATCTCAAAACAGTTTGAGTGATTGGAACTTTAAGGGATAGCAAAGTTATGCAATATGAGACATTTTGAAACATTTGAAATGTAGAGGCAATCGTTGTTTAAGTATAATAGTAATCGATGTTTGAATGTAATCGATGTTTCAACATAGTCGATGTTTGAGAGAAATGAAACCGATGTTGAACCAAAGTCGATGTTTGAATAGAGTCAATGTTTAAGCAGAATCGATGTTCTAAATGAAACCGATGCTGAACGAAAGTCGATGTTTAAATAGAGTCGATGTTTAAGCAGAATCGATGTTCTAAATGAAACCGATGTTGAACCAAAGTCGATGTTTAAATATAGTCCATGTTTAAGCAGAATCGATGTTCTAAATGAAATCGATGTTGAACCAAAGTTGATGTTTAAATAGAGTCGATGTTTAAGTAGAATCGATGTTTTAAATGAAATCGATGTTGAACCAAAGTCGATGTTTAAATAGAGCCGATGTTTAAGACGAATCGATGTTCTAAATGAAACTGATGTTGAACCAAGGTCAATTTTTAAATAGAGTCGATGTTCAAACAAAATCGATGTTCTAAATGTAACCGATGTTTTAAAAGAAATCGATGTGTTTGTATATTAATCGATGTGGTCTTTAAAAATAGTAATCCATGTGGCACTTTAGTCAATAATCGATAATTATTAGCTTTTTAGTGCAAATCATGAAACGATAGTGCCATAGATTCAAATGGGGGGTACTTCCTTATTTACATGTAATATCTTAAGTAAATGAAACATCAATTTATAACATTTACTTAAATGATATGGAGTGTAAATATGTTATGAATTTGCAGTCTCGCAGGTTTTTGCTGACATTTTTAGAAGAAATAGTCTGACAGAAAAACACCAAGTCGGTCGACGATTTCAGTAAAAACTTGAATCACAGATACTCAAATCATATGGTCCAATTATGCTTTGAATAGAAGTGAATAATCAAGATAGTTTGAGTGGAACCTACTTTAGAGTTAGGCTTGCTCCCTTAGCTCCTCATCTCACTTCTTCCTCTTTGCAATTTCTTCCTATCTTCTCCCTTCGTCTTTCCTTTCTTCTTTGCCTCTGCACCCTCTGGCCCTCTTACTTCCTTCACCCACTTCTCTCTTTTCTTTCTAGGACAATGGTGATGGTAATGGTGGTTTGATGAAGAAGTGTTGGTGTTCGGTGGAGGAAGGGAAGAGAAGTGGAAGAAGAAGAGGCAGCAGTGAAGAAGAGAGGAAGTAGCAGCAACAGACAAAGCAGTAACAGTAGCAGCAGACAAAGCAGTAGCAGCAGCAGCAGACAAAGCAGTAGTAGCAGCAGTAGGCGATGGTCCGGATAAGGATTACTGGGGGGGTTTATATGTAGAGTTTATCTTCGAAGGGGAAAAGGCGTGCGGTGAAATCGTGGACGATGGGGATGAAATTGCCGAGAAGATTCACCGGACTTAGACACGTAGGTGGGGTGGAGTTTATCTAAAGGGGTGTACGAACTTTGGAACAATGGAGATGAAATCTCCAGTGGGATTTAACCTACGGTCCACACGTAACACTATTGTTATGTGACAATGGTTACATAGGATGAACAATAACCCTCCCACGAAATCATTGTGTCATTAAAATATATGTGTGTATATATACATAATACAAATCCCTTTTTTATTTGTTTAACCTTTTTGTATAAACAAAATCTTATTTATTAGGTTGCCATTTATGCGACTCAAGTGGGCTCATCTCTATGATTGTTTTAGAATAGGCAGAGTGCATTATAATTTAAACTAAACAAAATGTCAACCTGTATTATACACAAATGGCCAATTATTTTTATAAAAAAAATTGAGGTGTTACAGCCACGAAGTGCGAGCATGATGAGAGCAATCTTATCACCTTCCTTCCATCTACCTTCCATCACGACTCATCAAAGGATAAGGATCACCCAATTAGAGACGAGGCCTTCCCAGCTTAGCCCCAAGTTTCTTATGTAAGGGAGTACGTAATGCCATTACGTAATTCCATTAATTAGTTAGGTTGATAATTCCTATCTAGATGTTTTCCAATTGAGATGAAATTTTAGTCATAACCTTATTAAGAGGTGATACAAATATAGTGATTTTAGTTTAATTTTTTGGATTAGTTTTCCGTTGGGTGGGAATTGTTCCAAAAATTATTATGTCAGTTTAATCTGGGTATCTGTGCATTAATAAATTAAGATATTATATTTTGAGATCAGTACATTTTTCTGGTAATTATAGTGTTGTTAGATTTTACTTTTGTTAACAAATTCTGATGACGTCCTATCGGGGTTCACACATCTGAAGATAGTACCGAAATCACCTAAATTATGTGAAAAAGTTTCTAGATTCAACTACAATCATGTTCTTGTATATTTTATGGTAATCAATATCGTTTATAATGTTCAATATGTTATTATTATTTAAATTCTGGATGTTACAAGTCTTCGAGTGCCCACCTGGTGTGGGGCATACACAGCTAGGTGGGAAAACTGGCTTCATGTTCGGCCACAGACATACTCTTTTGCTTGAGTGCAGCAAACTCGCAGCTTTCTTCTCCTTAACCCTCTCGGAAAAGTACTTTCCCCAGAATAGCTCCAGAAAACCAGCCCACTCCAGTTCCACTACGTTGGGTAGGTGAGCCGGTGTGGCCTTCCACCATGCCCTTGCATCCTTGCTAAATTGAAACGTAGCAAGTATCACCTTCTCCCTAATTGTGCATTGCATGACTTAAAAAATCCGTTCTATCTCTTCTTGCCAGTTTTCAGCTTCATCCGGGTCATAAGATCTGAATAAGTGAAGAGGATTCATACTCCTAAGTTGCGATGTAAATCGCCAGCTCCATTTCAGGTAGCTGCTGCCTAGTTCCTAGCCTGGACACA